>VIAB01001980.1:80508-96009 GCA_009801035.1 Oophaga pumilio | reverse complement strand
GGTATATGGGCACGGGACTATGGGGTGGAGGATATGTGTGATGGATATATGGGCGTGGGATGGAGGATGTGTGATGGGTATATGGGCTTGGGACTATGGTATGGTGGATATGTATGATGGGTATATGGGCACTGGACTATGGGATAGAGGATGTGTGATGGGTATATGGGCACGGAACTATGGGATGGAGGATATTTATGATGGGTATATGGACACGGGACTATGAGATGGAAGATATGTATGATGGCTATATGGGCACGGGACTATGGGATGGAGGATGTGTGATGGGTATATGGGCACAGAACTAAGGGATGTAGGATAATCATCATAATTTGTTATAACTAACCACAGTTAGTTACTATGCCCGGGCAACGCCGGGCTGTTCATCTAGTGTCCTTATATTCATTAGTCCTTTTTTTGTAAAGTTACAATACAGATCCCTTTTAAGGTAAAACTTTTAACGTGGTTTGGACAACCCCATCACCCTCCAAAGTACTTATATGCACATGAAGCTCTATCAAAGACAAATCCAGCAATATCTTTAGCTAGCCAGTCTTTCAATCCAATACTGAGAAATCAGCATTTGAACAGGTATGCTAATGAGGCTGAAGTGCTTTTGGATCTTGGAAGCGCTTTCTAAGCCTCCATCTCTATTTCTTGCCCAGTGGAGAATTTACCTGCTTTGACTGACAACCTACATGCTACGAGACTTCAAGCAAAGTAAATGTCAACCAAGCAGGCGAAGGTGGCACTTGGCAGGGAATAAATCTTACATGACAGAAGCTTGGGAAGAGCTCCCACATGCTAAAAGCACTTTTGCTTAATTTGTGTATCCGTTAAAACTCTTAATTTCTCTAATGGAGGAAAGGACCGCTTAATTAAGGGTATTTCCCGGATTTGTCTTTGAAAGAGCTGCATGTGCATATAAACAGTTTGAGTTGGTGATATCCTGCAGATAGATTACCTTTTAGTTGGGCATGCTCATTAGATTTAGATAGCTGTCCACTGAAAGATCACAACTCATCCATACACAGGGATGCTTAGTTTGGCCAAGCAAAAGAGAACTGTTGCCAGACTCCTCTAGCAGCAGCTTGTTTCTATTCCAAACAAAAAAGAACGGAAGTTGTAAATCTAAAGGCCAGATTCTTCTCTTCGCTGATATCGTCTGCTGGGGGAGAGTCAGTAAGCCCCCCATACACATTGGATTGTTGGCCCGAGATTGGCAGGTTCAGATTATTTGCATAATGTGTATGGGGGCCTTTAGTTTGCAGGACCCATGAAGTAAAGCTGATTGAATGGTTCCTGCTGCTGTTTGATGTAACAGACTCCATGCTGTTGGAAGGGGATCCCAAAAAATGGTTCCCTAATATTACTTATGGTGAAAGGGTTTTCAACTCCTTTTAAAACATTCATTTCGTGCAGCACTTATCTGATGCTGACCAGAAAGACAAACCACACCATTTAGTAAAGTGACTTATCTTTTCGCATTACCTTGATATATGGAGATAATTTTTAATAGTATCATTATACTGTCATTGAATGAATATTATTCTGGGGTTGTGGATCACTAATGACCTTCATTTGCCATCACAGGTCTCCAGTTCTGAAACCATTTTCCTTCCTGTACCCCAGGAAATATGTGAATGTGAGTGTATTTAAGTATTACTTATCTAATATTTATTGAATGAAAATGCATAGCAGCGGGAAATAGGAGAACAAGTTACACAGGAAAAAAGAAGAGAAAGGATCCATATGGCTATTTTTGATAAAATGATTCTGATCTTTATTTCACATGGTTTAGAAAGCGGATTGTCCGGACAATTAAAAGATAGTGCCCATTCTGCCGCGTTTCTGGCCGAAGCCCATAGTCATAGTGCCCATTCTATCATAGTGCCGATTCTACGCGTATTCTGTCTTTTAATTGTCTGGACAATCCGCTTTTTAAACCATGTGAAACAAAGATCAGAACTTTTTATCAAAAATGGCCATATTGATCCTTTTTCTTCTTTTTTTTCTTTGAATTTTCCTGTGGTCAACAAACTTGGATCCAAGCTATACCAGTGAGGAGCAAATGTTCATGCATTACATAGTGAGGCTTATTTCCACTCTTTTTGTGTTCTTTCCTTTTAGGAGAACAAGTTAATTTATCGAAATGAATATTAACTACATGATCAATCAGGCATTCATTGTTCTCCAAGTAGATCTACTTTAATAGAAAAAAAAGTCCTTTACCTGCACATTCAGCAGTTGGATTACGTTTCTCAATGTTCAACCATTCGTTGTGAATGATCCTGTTGATCTTGCCCTCCTCACACCAATTTTATTCATAGTAGAGTTTTTGAGCAAATGCGTTTGTATTAGAAATTTAGGTTTTGGTTTCCAAGGAAAACTTTTTGGCCACCCAAAAATCTGGGACCCAGCACACAGGACTAATGGAAATGGCCATGCCCATGTTTGGCTTATTCTTTTACTATACTTATACACAATTGACCTTTTTACTCGGTACGGCATAAGTCATGGGACCCATTCTTGCTATAGGTGGAATGTCTCCCCATCAGACATTTACAGATATGACATTCCTATCAATAGTCAGAATACGCTTTAAGATCTTAAATCTATATAATCAGCTATTGAATGTCCCAATTTGCTGTCTTTTGGTTTTATATGTATTTCAGATTGATATTTTCATGGATGGAAAGCATATAGAAAAATTTGTGGATGATCATTCTTTCACTGTGGATGAATACATATCTGCCGTGGAGCCTGTAACACCAGAAGTGCCCAAAGGTATTGAGACAATAGTTTCTTAAACAACTTTTTTTACTTTGATTAATTGCAGATGAATGGTCATCAAAGGTACAATCAAGTCGAGAGTCTGTAAGAATGGGAGCTGCTCCTATTGTGTCTCACAGAGGGGAGTCCCAAGCGTAGAACCCCCCATCCCCTCTATGCTATACAGTACATATGGCATAACAGGAATTGTGGATAGAATGTTGACCCTTCAAAGGGAATCTGCAACCAAGCAGATCCCCCATGAAGGTGTATTCCCGTCACAGTAAGTGATGGCATAACATTAGAATACGGCATCACTTTGATTGCTTTAGTTGAGGGGGATTCAAACCTTTTCTGATATAGCTGCAGCTTTGCTTCAGTATTCTGTCCACTTTTGCTTTTTCACTGCAAAGTTCCTGGGCTACCTGTCGAAGCACTGTTTGTTTCGTTTTGCTGCACAGCCAGGTAGCTGAGTGTGCCGCTGCGCCGGAAAAAACTTACTGGAACACACATGTCCTTTTTATTCTTGTGATTGGTGGTGGTCTCAAATGTTATATCCCTAGAAATCATTAAGATTGTTATCTACCTCCTTGAAATTTCACGTTTCGAATTTAGAGGTGCTGTCGTGGCGTCTCTCAGCCACTTTGCAAGTTTCATGTTAGCCCAGCAGTTATATCAATATATGGCATGATATTGATGGGTACTATGTCAACAGTGCTTTTTACCTCTACATATGGAAGTGAGAAGCGCTGTAAAACCCCTTCAGAACAGGACAATTTTTCATTTTTGTGTTTTTTTCTTTTTTTTTCACCTATCTTTCTTTCAAAAGCAAAATCTTTTTTACAATTTTTCAACATAGCCTTATGAGGGCTGTTTTTCACGGCACAAGTTGAAGCTTTGAATGACACCATTCATTTTATCATAATGAAAACTGTAGTGAAAAAAAAAGTAAAGAAAAGCAAAATGCAATTCCACAATTGTTTTTACTGCATTCATTGTGGTGCAAAAAAGAACTGGCAACATAATTATCAAGGTTAGTAAGATTATGGCATTACCAGATTTAGATTTTCCCCTTATTTAAAGTGAACCTATCAGCAGGATTTTGCTAAGTAATTTACAGACAGTGTCAGGTTGCAGCTGTTATACCGATTAAAATGATACCTGAGGTGTAATCAATGTTAGAAGTGTAACCTTGTGTAATCAGTGTTAGAAGTTTTCAGTAAATGAGATGCTCGTGCTCCAGGGTGGGACCGTAGGCAGAGTCCTATCTTCCTGTTTTAAGCCAGGGAAACCAAGGAAAGACCTGCCCACAGGCCGCCCCGAAGCACAAACATCTGTCTCTATGTTGAGGTACATGTTTTAAAAAATTTGCAAAAATTCAGAAATTTAGTTTCTGATGCCATGTTCTAAGATTAGTAACTTTTTTTTTATCTTCTGTTGATTGAGCCATTCGAGCTCTCGTGTTTTGCTTGTCACGCCGACTGTTTTATTTAAAACTATTTTAGGGCACTTAGTAGTTTTATAGTTTTTTTTTACAGCATTTTTCTGGAGAAAATTTTAACAACGCAAATAAATTCCAATTCTGGCGTTTCAATGTCCTCTCCTATTACAGTATTCAACATACTGTATGGGATAAATATTCTTACATAAGAAACTTACACATGTCGCAATAAGATTTTTTTTTCAATATTTGGGGAAAAGGTGGAAGTGATTACAAAATAGGTGTAGTGTAATACATAATTACTTGATCCTGTGATCTATTATCCCCTAAATAATGCAGTAAAGTAAAATAGTATTGTGAAACAGGCTGGCCTTCGTAGAACTCTCAGAGCAGAAATGGGGGTCCTTCGGAAGGCAATGGCAACAAATAGGCACCCCGCGGTCCACTTGTCCAGTGGCTATTAGAAATGATGGCCACTATGTTGCACACATTTAAATGCCACAGTCACCATTGATCGTTCTGATTTGGATCACTTTAAATGCTGATAGCTCCGATTGTATTAGTTACTGCTGTGTGCCAGCTATGCAACACAGCAAGGTTCTGCACTGCATGGTGCGGGCTCTGCTCCTGAGCCTGCTTCAAACTTTGCTCTTGAGCCAAACTCATACAGTGATTCCACACGGCCGGTACTTGCTAAGGGTTAAATTAAGTGACTTTGTGCATCACGCATATCTGTCTGACTGGCACCCTATGCAAACCATGTGTGTTCATTTAGAATAGTTAGCAACCACCTCCTCCATGAATGGTAAGTGTGTGAGTGGTTGTTTCATCAGTATTTTGCGCTTTTATTCTGCTGCATCCTTGTCACGGCCCACCAGGTGAAGTGAATCCTCTCAGCGAACAGGAAGGCACGCAGGCAGCAAGGACTGTAAAGCATCATCAGGAATCCAGGGTCAGCAGGGCAGTTGCAATGGAACTCAGCAGGGATGCAAGTACAAATGCAAAACAGTACAAATGGTGGAGCACACCTAACATAAGACTAGAATTCTTCGAAACTCAGTCCCAAAACAAAGGTGTGTGTCAATGGGCTTTAAAGAGGTCTAAGGATATATATCGTGATCCACGCCGAGCAACTTGCAAAACCCGACGTGGACCTTAACAGAGGGCAGAGGACCCAGGGGAAGGAAGCATGGACCGGGATACCCCGGACAGGTGTAACAATTCTGTAGTGCTTTGTAATGTGACCTGTTTTTTGTAAGTAAGGCTGTCTTTTTTCTGTGATTGTTTTTTCAAGGGTTAAGGTACTGCCACACTACATGATCCCGCTAACGAACTCGTTAGCGTCGCATACTAATGAGATCGCTAGCGGGATCGTTTTAATATCGCTAGTAGTGGCCTAATTTAGCGATGTCGTTAAGGACGCTATCGCGGTTAGCGATCTCCTTAACGACTTTAGCGGTACAAAATACCGCTAAATCGCTAAAAAAAAGGTGCCACACTCAGCGATATATACTTACCAGCGGGACGCCGGCGATAAAAATAGGGTCCCGAACGATGTCAGCGACGAACGAGATCACAGCAGGATCTCAGCAGGGGCCACGTCGTCGCTAGATGCCGCACACAACAACGTCGCTAACGGGATCGCTAAATAGTGACGTTTTTTAGCGATCTCGTTAGCGACGCTGTTTAGTGTGGCATACCCTTTAGTGATACACCATTACTGACTAAAATAGGAATACAGCTTAAAGAGGACCTTTCACCAAATTCTTCATGTTATACTGAACTTCCAATGTAAAAGTGGCTGCAAAGCAAAATAAAGTGTGTGTTTTTTCTTTCCCAATTATGCATCTCCAGATATTTTAGCAATCAAAGTATTTGGCACTGATGTCAGTCTGAAATGAATCTCACACCCTGAGAAACCTGCTGTAAGCTATGATTGGAGTGGGTGCTTTCCTGTGAGTGTTTTTGCCTGCTTATGATTGGTCAGCATCATACAGGGAGAAGAAGTACACACCCCCAGTGAAAATTGTCTAAGACCCACTTGGACTTAATAAAAGTATTTAGCACCCAATTAATTAAATTTTGGCTGCTACCTCCGCAACAAAGAAATGAAATTTAAAAATAACTTTGTTTTATTCCTCTTTGTAAACACTATTATATCGTGTCCAGTTTAACATGACAAATATGGCGAAACAATAACTGTGAGATGTGTATAGTGATTTTTTTCTAGTGGGAGCTGTTAAACTTTTTCAGGGTAGTTTTACAGGTCTGAGTGCCTTAGAAAAGTGTGCAGCATTTTCTAATTCCTGTGCCCCTGACTTCACTGACTGACTTAATAATTGCAGTAACTGCTTTTGATACATGAGACCTGTTACCATAGGTCAGGAGGCACCATAAGTCACACACATTTATTATATTGGTTGTTATAGATGCTAATGTTTGTAAATACACAATAAAGCTCACATATCCCCATTGGTCTTATTGGCTTATTTCTTCAGACTTACCAAGTGGTCCTTATTCATATCGTTTAGAGGAACTTGCTTACACCAGAAGTGGGGACAAGGGAAACATTGCTAACATAGGTAATTATACTTTCTTGACTTCAGTAGTTACAGTAAGTATTTAGGGTTTCTGCCAGTCTATTGATACAGCAGTATTCACACTCATTTCTAAATTATATGTAATATTTTTGTACTTCACGTATTCTGTGTAATTCATTTGGTATGTAGTTTTGCACAATTTCAGTTTTCTGGCTCATTTGGGACCATCCAGATGCCAGTTGTACTATAGCATGGTGAATATAATCCAATGAATCCATATGGTTCATCTCTGAAATACCTCCAGGCTCCATAAATGAAAACTGACTCTACTATCTCCTGCAGTTCATTTGTAGTGAGAGATCGGTCTTATTTTTGTAATGTAGGTGTCGTGGCTCGTCACCCATTGTATTACCCATACCTTAAACGAGCACTTACATCAGAAGTTGTAGAAGAATACTTCCAGCATCTATTACAAAGAGACGGGTCTGATGAGCATCTTGTGGACAGGTACGTACCTCTACTGAGTAGTGTAATGGGGCACTGATTCATTTAGTGATGCTACCAGTAACTTTAAGCCCTCTGGCTAAATTTAGTGTTTTAATATTAATGCTATGTTCAGTTTTCTGTAATTGACATTTACACCCAATTAAACACAATGTAACTGGACAGCTTATCTGCTTTTTTGTGGTTTGTTTGGACCTGTTTTTGTTTTTGTTTTTTTTAATGGTGTCATATCTTTTTTGTTCAGATAGATTGCTTCAGATTTTATCAGCCATATGTGTATCACAATGGCAATTTATTCCATTTCTTAGATTTTGCCAGATGCATTGGAAAGTGGAAACATATTTTTCAAAGATATTTAAAAGCTATCTGAGGTGATATTAACCACTCCATCCATCACCTTGCAAGGATTGTACTGTGCTCAACCCTGGTGAATAATCTAGAGGTCATGTTTCACTATTTATGCCTGAAAATCTATAACTATGTGGAGAATAACTTTTCCTCCTTTATAGAATAGACAAAAATGATAAAAATTGTATTGTACTGGAAGCAAATATGAAAGTGCAGGCTCAGGTTTGTGACCCAAAGGCAATAGATTGATGGATTGCTCACATAACCTTGTGCAAAATCAACCGTGGAATAAGGATGATAAATGAAGACGTAATAGGACTTTCAGAAGTAAGAAAATGATTCTGAAATGTGTCTCACTTGGCTCTTATGTTGTAATGTTATTGATTTTCAGCAATTAAAGTTTTTTTTAAAAAAAAAGTATATATAATTGGGGCTAAATATGATTTTTTTTTTCCAATTGGGTTAGAATAAAAGCTTTTGCACTGTTTGCTTTCTATAGCTTTTGTGTTGCACTTGTCATGGGGATAACGTGAAAGAGAGGGACCAGAAGATCACGACGTCTGGTTTCACACACTCCAGCACTGGTTAGAAGTACTTCACCATCGTATTAAACAGTGCAGGTTTTTTCTTTGCTGGCAGTACAAGGGTTAATATGTTTAGTTGGAGCTTTCCCACCTGGATTGTCTTAGCTGTTCAGTGTTGGCCACTCCCCTCTGCTGTGTATGCTCGCCTCTGGCACTTAGGAATTGCCAGTGGCTATTCCTAGTGTCTGGTTTAGAGTTGGAGGTGAAGTCGTGGTTGGAGTTGGCGTTTGGAGATTTGTTCAGGGGATTATTACTTGGAGTTTTATCTGTGTGCACATCCTCACACTATTTGGTTTCTCCTTCCTCTAACTCCCCTGTGTTTCACTCTGTTGTTTGGCGAGTGTATTTTGTATGATTGTTGTTTTCATTTATTCCTGTCTATCTTCCCTCATTTGTCTGGTTAGTGTTATCCTATTCACTTTGGCTTCCCACCTCTCTGGGTGTGGTAGGGGACAGTTAAGGATAGATGTAGGAGCATAGCAAGGCGTCTCCACCTTCAGGAGTAACCCGGGGGAACAGTGATAGACTAGGGTATCCCTAATTCTAGGGACCTGGTTAACGCCCACAGTCCCAACTCACTGCGTGACAATACTATTTATTGCTGGAGACTGCATAAGTTAACTGAGAGTCCACACATAGTAACTACAAACTCCCTTTCCCCAGCACAAACTTCAGCATTTCCTCCCTGTATTCTACAGCAATCCATGTATATTATGCCGTTTTAAAATGGCAGCAAGAAATAAAAGTAATAACTCCCCCCTAGAGTCAGAAAATATCCAGGGTTTCAGCTGCAGGGGATAGCTGAGACTCTGGAAAACATGATCGAGGCGGTTTTTACTTTTTTTTTTTTTTTTTAAGATCCGTATTAAAAATAATGTCTCCTGGGACATGATCTAATATGTTAGAGGAGAGCAAAATGGTATCACCAGTTCCCACATGGTAAGGTGTTGCCATCCCCCTGCCCCCCCTCCTTTTCACAAAGCAAAATGGCAGGCTGGCACCTGGCAAAGTCAAGAACCAATCTCATTGGTTCCTGATGTTTGATCACTGTGATACATAGCGAAAGAACAGGGCCTGGTATGAAAAGGTAGCAGTCTGCCACCTATAACAGCTTTGTCCTCTACAAAAAGCACTCACTTTGCTCCAGTACCAGGAGATAATTGTTGAGTGTCTCCTACTTGACTCAAGGGCACAAGAGACAGTCTTCGAGTCTGAGGATGTACGGAGGATGTACGGAGACTTTCAGAGCACCATTTTATTTGCCTCGTCCCTCCCACTCTCAACCATAGAATCATAGAATGGTAGAGTTGGAAGGGACCTCCTGGGCCATCTGGTCTAACCCCCTGCTCAAAGCAGGATTCTCTAAATCATCCCAGACAGATGTCTGTCCAGCCTGTCCCCCAAAAAAAGTCGCCTTGTTTGTAGTAAACACAGTAGAAGGAGCGATTCCCAGTATTATTGACCCATGTGTCCATCACAACGAGGCCTTTGTATCACTTTCTATTTTCAGAAATAAGGCACAACTTCCCATTTTTAATTTAATTATCATGAATGACACCAAATTGTGTGGTAGGTTCTTTTTTTTCAATAATTTATATTACATTTTCTGTTTAAAAACAGCTATAGCTATATAGCCAATACAACTGTACTGGGGCCCAGAGGTTGAGAGGGCCCTTGCAGGGCGGTAATACTAAGGGCAATCTTGCCTGTTGCTCGGAGTCCGAGGCCCCAGGGTTGCCCATGGCCACATTGCCCTCATCATAGGCGGCGGGCAGGGAGTGATCTCTGCAGTTCCGCTGCCTACAGGAGAAAATGGTAGCGGAGCTGCAGAAATTCATCCTCAGCTTCCTGCCTGGCACTTTCTAACACAGCTTCACGCCATTTGATGACGTCAGCATGCAGCGTGCGCCAGTGTCAGAGAGAAAGTTGCCGACGACGAAGAAAAAAGCAGCAGCAATGCCTCGGGGAACTGAGAGGTGAGGGGTTTTTTTTTGTTTATATTTTCAATGCACTGGGGAGAGGACAATGAGGGGGATGGGAAGTGTGGGAGCAGACAGTGATGGGATGTGTGGAAGAGGAGGACAATGATGGGATATGTAGGATAGGGCACATGTGGGATATGTAGGAGAGGACAATGATAGGATATGTAGGATAGGGCACATGTGGGATATGTAGGAGAGGACAATGATGGGATGTGGGGAAGTGGACAATGATGGGATGTGGGGTCGAGGACAATGGTGGAATGTGTGGGAGAGGACAATGATGGGATGTGTGGGAGTGGACAATGATGGGATGTGTGGGAGTAGACAATGATGGAATGTGTGAGAGTGGACAATGATGGGATGTGTGGGAGTGGACAATGATGGAATGTGTGGGAGTGGACAACGATGGAATGTGTGGGAGTCAACTATGGTGGAATGTGTTGGAGAGGACAATGATGGGATGCGGAGGAGAGTGGGAAAGGAGAGCGTAAGGTGCATAGCACACGTTGTAATAAATTGTAAGGTTGTAGAAGATGCTGTCAGGGACTTGTAATGAATTGGAAGGAGGAGGAGGATGTTAAGTATTTGATAATGTCTTCTCACATCCCCAAATTCATTATGACGCTATCAAGGACTTATAATGAAGGAGGGGATACACTAGACAGGGACTAAGGCTTTGTGCACACGTTCAAGATTTGCAATAGAAAATTCTGCTGCAAATCCTAAGGTGCTGGCAGGAAGAACGTTGCATAAAATGTATTTTTTGCCACGTTTTTTTACATGCTTTTGTTGCATATTTTCCCCCATTCATTAGGGTGAAATAAGCTGCAAGAATTCACATTATGCAGATTTTAATCTGCTCTAAATCTGAAAGGAAAAAATAAGCAACATGTGCATGAGACTTCAGGGATCTCATTCACTTTCCTTGTATTGTAAAATTTTGCATATGTACTGCAACAAAAACGTGGCGTGTGCACTTAGCCTATTGGGCTGCGGAAATTTTATTTAATGGGGGGCACAGTGCTGCTTATCTCTTTATATTTTGATTTGTGTGTGACTAATAGGTTATTAATGGTGGGGTACATATCTGTAGTCAGTGGCGCAGTGCGATGGAGACACGTGTATATATACAATATATGTGACCTTGTTATTTTCAGGGCTGCTGTCATCATCATGACGAGTCGTGGCTGGGAGATGTCAACGTGAGGGTTTGACCAGATGGAGAAGAAGCAGCAGAAAATTACTGTAATCAGATGAGACAGCAGCCGTAAGTCCCTGTATGTAAATATTATTCTGTATCTCCACTGTGTGACTTGGAGTGATAATGTTAGTTGGAAAATCCCTTAGGCTGCATTCTCACATTTATGTGATATGTCTGTGTGATGCCAGATTTTTTTTATCAGACAGTACATGGACTCGTAGAGTTTTATAGATCCATTCACACAGCTGTGTAAATCACAACTCTGAGAATGAGAAACGTGGGGGTCAGAGAATATTTTGTCCTGAACCAAGGATCAGAATAAGACAAGCTCAATGCATCTGTAAAACCGAACAGCACACACACATTGCTCACACTATATACTAAGGAACTGTGCTATACATACACACGTGGTCAAAATTGTTGGTACCCCTCGTTTAATGACAGAAAAACCTACATTGAATCTGACAAAAGTAATAATAAATAAAAAATCTATGAAAATAAACAAATGAAAGTCAGACATTGCTTTTCAACCATGCTTCCACAGAATATAAAATAGGTAAGACTCATGAAATAGGCCTGGACAGAAATGATGGTACCCTTGACTTAATATTTTGTTGCACAACCTTTTGAGGCAATTGGTGCAATCAAACGATTCCTGTAACTGTCAATGAAACTTCTGCACCTCTTGACAGGTATTTTGGCCCACTTCTCAAGAGTATATAGTGTACTCACTTATGTATAGCACAGTTCCTTAGTCTTAGTATATAGTGTACTCACTTATTGTGTATAGCGCCATTCTTAGTTACATAGTTTCCTTTTTTATTATGTATAACACCATCTCTTATTACGTACCATCCTCTCTTATAAAACACTCTTTCTTGTTATGTATAGTTCCGTACTTTACATAGCTTATTTTTTTTTAATCACAGCCCCCTCTCTTTATTACGTAGTCCTTTCGTGTTAGATATAAAATGACTACTGCTGGAGCCGCATCAGACCAGAAGACCAGTCCATCAGCTGACTCCATTAGAAAAGAAGCTTTCCCATGCTCCATCAGCAGTCATTGCATTATATTAATTAACAAGAGAGGACGGTATGTAATAAAGATAAGGTGCTAAAAATAATCCAATATGTAAGGTACGATGCTGTACATGCCCTGTGTTATAAGGGACAGCAATATACATATTAAAGGAGACTATGTAAGATATATATATATATTTAAGATCAACTCTGACACATGGTAAGGATTTTAATATCAGACAATGTAGGACTATCCCGAATTGGGTCAACTTGCCGACGGTGGGATGGCTTTTATGCTATTTTGCTGCTTGTAGGTTTTGTATGCTTTACGGCCAATGTGAACATGCGTTTGTGCTGCATGTATACCAACTTAAACCAAGCTCAATTTTTGTTTGTTTGTGTTTTTATATATATGTGTGTGTCGCTTTATATACATGTCTGTAGCTTTGTCGCGATAGAAGGAAGAGGGCCCAGACATATTTCTTGCACGGGGCCCCAAGCTGTCAGTGTCTGCCCCTGCTCACATGACTCTGTCAGCAGAAATTTTAAAAAATTATAGCTTTAGTGTGTGACAGCAGCCAAACATGAAAAAACTTTTTAAATCTGGTATTGCTGTAATTGTACCAACTCAAAGAATAAAGTAATTCAATCACTTAAACCGCATGAGGAACAACGTGAAAAATAAATAAAATAATTTCTTTACCTGCTGTTGATTTGTTCATTCTGCCTCCCAAAGATTGCAGTAAGGCTCGGCTCCCCTTCATCCTGCGCTTTGCGCTGAGCGCTTACACTGGGGTTTCTGTGTAACTTTCTGAAATGCGTGATTCAGACAGAGCCCTCGACGGAAGATTCTCTATAATGAGGCAGATGGACACTGTGGACGCCGTCTGGTCTATGATCCGGCCGTGCCCGTCATTTTAGTCTTGCTTAAAAGTGTCGTCGGCCACAGTTTTGTGCACCTCTTAAAAGCCGGATACAGTCGAATAGAAGCCATTTTCTGCCTCATTAGTGAATGGATCTCTCAGGGTTTTCATCCAAATCACGTATTTTTGTAGATTTAATTGGAAACCCCGATGTAAGTGCTCAGTGTAGAGCACAAGATAAATGTGATCTAAAATGTTCTGTACTCCAAAATTCCACCAATAAAAGCTTCTGCTCAACCCACAAAAAACAAATCCACCAAAATAAATCCAGCAAAATATGCTGTCCCAAATCCAATTCTCCCTTCTCCTGAGCCCCAGAGTGTGCCTAATCCGCACAATAATGAAGAGAACCCACTTAATTAACAGGGTCCATGTCTCCAGAAGCGTGAGCTGGGCACTATAACATACTGGGCACTGCAATGACGATATGGGAAACTAGGAAAAACAGAATGCAGTAGGGTCTTAACTGATGACCCAACAAGTTACAGAGCAAGGAATCTGCTCACCTGATGGAGTTGCACCTAAGCAACATGTTTAACACATATCAGCCACTGCAAGACACAGGTCCATAAGAATAGAGTGGCACGAAATCCATGTGAAGTGTCAGTGGATGCGCTGCTGATGAATATTTTCGAATAGTCGATATATTTTCAAAAGCTTTAATGACCAGGTTTCAGGTCAACGCGTTTCAAAGTCAACACAGGTTTTGTCCTGATGAAGAGGTCCTGTGTTGACTTCGAAACGCCCTAACACTATAATGGCATATTTGCATTTTCTCTTAGCAACAGCTATTGCTAGCAAAATCATCACTACATTTTACTACATTTGTAGATGAATTCCCAGAGAAGTGTAATTTCCAATTTGGGGGTCAATTGAGGGGGAATTCTGCTGTTTTGGCACTTGGAGGTTGTGTATGATAATTTGTTCTCCAAGAGTCAAATAGAGCTCCTTCCCTCCCGAATCTCAACGTGTGGCTGAACAGTACTATACAGCCTCATATGGTTTATTGCCACATTCACAAAAATTGTGTAACAAATTATGTGGTAATTTTTAACTATTTCACATTATGAAAATGTACAATCTGGGACTAAGGCATTATAGTGGTAAAATACCGTATATACTGGAGTATAAGCAGAGGGACCTACTTTTGCCACGAAAAACTGGGAAGCTTATTGACTCGAGTATAAGCCGGGTATGCATTATCCCCTCATCCCTATCATTGTATGCAAGGCTCCCCCATCGCTGTCCTGGTATGCATGGCTCCCCTGTCCCTGTCTTTATATGCATGGCTCCCCCGTCCTGTCCCTGTATGCGTGGCTCCCCCGTCCTGTCCCTGTATGTATGGCTTCTCCCTTCGCTGTCCTGGTATGCATACCTCCCCCATCCTGTCCCTGTATGCATGGCTCCTTATCCCCTATCCCTGTTTGCATGTTTCCTATTAAAAAAAAAAAAAAAAAACATCCTACTCACCTTCCAGCGCGCCTTTGCAGCATCTAATTCCGGCGCCTGCAGCTCTTCCTGCCGAGTGATCACGTGGCCCCGCTCATTAAGGTAGTGAATATGCGCTCCATGCTTATGGAGTTGAAAGTAGTGCATATTCATTACCTTAATGAGCGGGGCCACGTGATCGCTCGGCAGTAAGAGCTGCTGGCGGCTCCGGCAGAATGAGATGCTTTGCCACCGAGGGCGCGCAGGTAGGTGAGTATGATGGGTGCTGGAAGCTGGCGGCTGCTGCTGGCACTGTGTGCTATTACCGCAGCGGCACAGGCTTAGCCACAGCCTCCGCCTCTTGCCCCTGTGACCCACTGCTCTGCCGCTCCCCCTCCCCCGCCGGCTTTCTGGGACAATGACTCATGTATAAGCCGAGGGGGGCGTTTTCAGCACAAAAAAATGTGCTGAAAAACTTAGCTTATACACGAGTATATACAGCATATATATTTTTTCTTCACTGTTCAGTGGTATAAAAATTTGAGAAACACATGTGGTGTCAATATGCTCACTGTACCCCTAGATGATTTCATTAAGAGGTGTAGTTTTTAAAATGGGTGTCACTTATGGGTCCTGCTGTCCTGAGGGTCTCTGCCACAGTAACATGGCACTTGCAAATCATTCCAGCAAAATCTGTACTCCAATATTGAGCTCCTTCCCTTCTGAGCTTTGCACTGTGCCTAAAAAGTAGTTTTCAG
>VIAB01001980.1:36570-47546 GCA_009801035.1 Oophaga pumilio | reverse complement strand
TTGTGTCATTCTCAAAACTTTTGGCCATGACTGTACAACAAGATCACATTACTGCACTGCAGTAAATATGGGCTTAGTCTGCTGACATGGGTGTGATGTCACTCGTCCCCTCCTCTTCTGGGTGTTTGCTAAGGGATAAGAGAGGATGACATTTAGGAACACAGTGAGCAGCCATTTTGTTGGTGACTGCAAAGTTATACTGACAAGTACATTGTTACTGAGGACGGCCGTCAGCACCGATTCTGTTTGTTGGTGCTGCTCTCTGGATCATAAACTGGGGTTAGATACGAGGAGTGTATTTGCAGCACGGGATACACTACAATTATCTAGATACAGGACTCAGTTTAGTGTATCATATGATGGGATTAGATACATCAGTCTGGGGACTATCATACATGATGGAACTAGATACAGGGGTCTGGGGCATATCGCACATGATGGGATTAGATACAGCAGTCGAGAGTATTACTCATGATAGGATTAGATGTCATTTCACTTTATACTGTATTTCTTAGCTGCGAACATCCGATCTCTGCTACTATACACAGGAAAATACACATGCACTCTCACAGTAAAATGTACATGCATGTGCTCACACACGCACACTCACATGCATGCTTACACATACATTCACACTCCCACACATGCATGCTCACACACACTCATACACATGCACACACACACAGAGGAAAATAATGTATAAGGAAAATTAAGTATAATGACCCCTCTAGCCTGGCATACATGCCCACCAGCCAGACAGCCTGGCATACTACATGGCACCACCAAGCCAGGCATACATGGCCCCTCGCAGCCAGCCTAGCATACATGCCCCCCCCCAAAGCCAGCAAGGCTTAAATGGCCCCCTCCAGCCAGCCTGGCATACATGGCCCTCCATCTATACAATGCATAGGAAAAAAAAGCTTGTACTTACCTTCCCTCTTCTCCCACGAAGTGCTGCATCCTGTTCAGGACACAGCAGTGTGTGACAGTGATCGCAGTGTGTACTGTAATACTAATTACAGGCTGCGATCACTGCTTCCCGGCATCTTGTTCCCCGCAACTCTGGTCATCCCACGCACTGAGCAGTGTGTGCGACGACAGGGGAAAATAAATCCCACAGCATGCGCTGCGGTCTACAACAAAATGGCCACGATCTCCCCCCACAGCTGTGAAATGGACAGCCCTGGGGGCATGCCCAGATCACAGCTAAGAGGCAGGAGGAGCGGCCCAATGCAAGAGATGCGGTCGGTGTCCGACTGCAGTGTTTTATGACCATGGCTGCAGTAAGTGAGGTGTGCAAGTGTCATGCCCAGACACTTGCGTCCCACTAATGAAAATGGCAGCCCCCAGTGGCAAAAGTAAAAGTTAATAAATAAAAAAATATTAAAGTAGTTCATTTAATTTTGTATTCAAAATACCGTAATTGATTATATAATTATTAATACAAAAATTTTAATCATGGCACCTTCCCTTTAATTTAAGTCAGTTCTTGAAGTTGATGTGTTGGAAGAAGGAGAAATGGGTAATTATAATGAGTTTGTCAAGGGCAGAATTGAAATGACTAAATGGCTGGGTCACGGCATGTCCAAAATCACAGGTCTGTTAGCATGTTCCTGTTACGCAGTGGTAACCAAGGAAGAATAAGCAATCCTTGAGTAAAAGGGACATGAATTCCTATGGGGCATTAATTCATGTGTCATGTGGTTGGCAAATCAGTTGGAACTGGTGAGCGCCTCAGCATCACTTACTGGAGAGGATGCTCTAGGGAACAAGGTAAGTCTGTGGAGGCAGACTGATTGCAAAATGTTCTGCTTCTTAACTTTGGGCACTGGCAGTCATGTGTATGTTATTTTGGCTTGAGTGCACCCTGCATTAGCGCTGCATTAGGGCTCTTGTGTCTGCGCAAGCGCTCCTAGCTCCTCGCGGCGTCCGTGTCACTTCCGGTGACGTCAGACGCCGGATCACGTGGGGCCCCACGTGTTTCCGGTCATGGCGTCTCCGTGATGTCGGTGGACTGTCTGCGTGGATGCCGGTGACGCCTGCGCAGCGCTAATGCAGGGTGAGATAAATAGAGCCTCTCTGTGGCTCATGATGTACGCCCCCTGAGGAAGGAGTGTGTCTGCACTCCGAAACGCGCGTCGGGGAGGGCTGGCTGCCAGCGGACATTTGCACTATTCTGCACTATTCTGGTAAAATATCTATTCTCACCTAGGCTATTTATGTTTCAATGGCATAGCATATGTCTTTACGTCTTTCAGCACATGCTGTTTATTGGTATAGAATACTGGCAATGCATGCGACTGATTCTGTATTTGTTAGCCTTTTTGGTGTCTCTTCATTATTATATATATAGTTGCAGTGTCGTGTGGCTCAGTCAGCCCATGTATTATGCGCATCATGTGATGTTATTTCCCCTATTTTTGCCATTCTACCTTGTCATTTTTTTAAGATTGTTTAAATAAAATTTACACTTTTATAGACCTCATTGACTGTTTTTTCTCAGTTTTGGTCATGTTAAAGGTATGTACGTATGACGCATGAAGATCAAACACTGCGCACCAATACGCGAATGTGAAACCAGCCTTACAGAGATAATGACTTTCGGGTTTTTATTGGCTGTCTCTTTGTAATAACTCTATATAATATATCACTCTCTTTGTAATAACTCTATATAATATATGAGTTTCACTTTTTGTATTAAAGAACTGAAATAAATTAACTTTTTGATGATATTTTAATTTATGAGATGCATCTATAACGCTGAAGGAGCTGCAGAGTTCCCAAGCAGAGACTAGAGCATCTGTCAATACGTCCAAAATAAGACGTACACTTTCATAGATGTTGCCTTTATGGGAGAGTGGCCAGGGAAAAAAAGCCTTTACTTACACAAAAAAATTGTAAGGCTCATTTCAAGTTTGCAAAAAGACATATGGGAGACTATACAAATGTATGGAGAAAGGTGGTCAGATGAGACTAAAATTGAACTTTTTGGCCACCAAGGTGAACACTATGTCTGGCTTCAAACAGCTCATCACGCCAAGAACATCATCCCCACAGTGAAACATGGTAGTGGCAACATCATTCTGTGTGGATGTTTTTTGGCAGCATGGGCATGAAAAATGGTCCAAGTCCAATGGTCCATATTTTTGAGCTAAACCTGTTTGTCAGTGATTTGAAACTGAGACAGAGGTTCACCTTCCAGCTACAAAACAATGACCCAAAGCATACTGCTAAAGCAACTCTCGAGTAGTTTAAGGGGAAATGTGTAAATGTTTTGGAGAAGCCTAGTCAAAGCCCAGACATTAATTCAATTGAGAATCTGTGGACAGACTTGAAGATTGCTGTTCCCCAGAGGGAAACATCTAACTGGAAGGAGATGCAGCAGTTTTGCCTGGAGGAATGGGAAAAATACAAGTGGCAAGATGTGGAAAGCTCATAGAGACTTATCCAAAGCGACTTGCAGCTGTAATTTCTACAAAAGGAGACTACAAAGTACTGACTTTAGGAAGGGGGGTGAATAGCTATGCTAATCTTTACATGAACTGATGCAAACCCTTAAAAAAACTGAAATTCCAGGTTGTGATTTAGCAAAACACAAACAAAAGCCAAGGGGATGAATACTTTTTCAAACCACTGTGCATTAGGCGGCACAAGTACCCACCTTCATGCTAATGGAATTCACTAGTGACAGTGGACTAAATCAGTAGGATACTGCAAAATTATTAAAAAATGGTTTGAGAAACATGACAAGCTTGGCAGGCACACTTGGTTTGTGTGTAGAATGATCTCATGGCGGTCTTCAAAAAATGGGGGTGGTGCATGCTGTAATTCAGCCAAAATCTCAATCTCCATCACCACCGCCATGTTAATGAAGACTGCCAGATTAATCTGCGCATGCATCCCCTCTTCCCCTCAGTAAGGATGGCGCCAGTGCAAAGTTTAAAACTGAAGGCAGGTCACTCACAAGGCAGTGACCTGACATACGGACACCAGAGGCAGGCGGCGGGACCGGAACAGGAACTAAAGACTCTGCCCGCATTTCCGCCCCATACACCTAATGCTAATTACCCAAAAACATAAAATGTGGATTAAAGAATAACCACAAAGCTGATTTCTTCGCTAAAGGTATCAATTTATTCTGTATAATAGCACCATTATGGCCATGCCTTTACTTTTAAATTGCTAAATCATGCTGACAGGGTTGCGTTAAAGATCTGCTGGTATTATCTTGGTGCTAAACACCACTGGACCCTCTGGAGGTTCTGAAGAGTCACAGCTGTTTTAATGACATAATGGGGACTTACACAGGTGGTTTTAATGTTACTGCTGATCAGTGTAAAGGACATGGTGAAAAAGAAATATAAAAAGGTATCCATGTAATATATCTGTTTATATGTAGACACACAAAAATTAGGCATTAAACTGTATTGACGGTTATATCTTGCAGTATAAGGTGACTTTGGAAGTCGAGATATTCTTATGACTGTAAAATATATGCTTATCTGAACCCATGTCTCGGTTGTCACTCCAGCTTCACTGATCCTTACACACCCGGTACTGTCACCATTTAGCGTCTCTTGTTAGTGCAGGGTACTTTCTGCTGTAGGTACTATTAAGGCATAATATCCCTAGGCAGATTTTTTACGACTTTTCCATTCAAAAATGTGGACATTCATGTGCATGCCTGGAAACTACCCCATTTACATGAATGGAACTGATTTACATATACAAAATTTTGCGTGTGAATATTTTGCTTGTGAAAACATGTGTTTTCCATATCTGCATTAGTATTTCATATTTGCACATTTCTGTATTCATTCTCTTTATATCACATTGTACCGTCCCACAAAAAAACATAATTTCTCAGATATAAATATGAATTCTCTTTTTTTTGCCTGCAGGAGTGTCCGTCTCCATTCCCCTAACAAGGTCACTGTATACCGGTACAAAAGCTGATATGCTGACTCTTTTGTGTTTTGGGGATTTGCTGATCGGTAGGAGGCCCAGGTGCCAGAGAATTGTGTTCTGAAGTGCGCAGTCGGAAAAGATAAATGGCGACACATGCATTCCTCCAATCATGGTCTATGAGACGGCTGGAAATGGACAAGTACAGTCATGGCCAAAAGTTTTGAGAATGACACAAATATTATATTTTCACATGATCTGCTGCCCTCTGGTTTTTATGTGTGTTTGACAGATGTTTTTATCACAGACAGAAATATAATAATTGCAAACACATGAGTAACAAGAGCTTATATTGACAGTTAGAATGAGTTAATGCAGCAAGTCAATATTTGCAGTGTTGACCCTTCTTCTTCAGGACCGCTGCAATTCTCCCTGGCATGCTCTCAATCAACTTCTGGACCAAATCCTGACTGATAGCAGTCCATTCTTGCTCAATCAAGGCTTTTATTTTGTCTAAATTTTTAGGTTTTAGTTTGTCCACCCGTCTCTTGATGATTGACCACAAGTTCTCAATGGGATTAAGATCTGGGGAGTTTCCAGGCCATGGACCCAAAATCTCTATGTTTTGTTCCCTGAGCAATTTAGTTATCACCTTTGCTTTATGGCAAGGTGCTCCATCATGCTGGAAAAGGCATTGTTGATCGCCAAACTGCTCTTGGAGGGTTGGGAGAAGTTGCTCTTGGAGGACATTCTGGTACCATTCTTTATTCATGGCTGTGTTTTTAGGCAAGACTGTGAAAGAGCCGATTCCCTTGGCTGAGAAGCAACCCCACACATGAATGGTTTCAGGATGCTTAACAGTTGGCATGAGACAAGACTGGTGGTAGCGCTCACCTTGTCTTCTCCGAATGAGGCGTTTTCCTGATGTCCCTAACAATCGAAAAGGGGATTCATCTGAGAAAATAACTTTACCCCAGTCCTCAGCAGTCCACTGCCTGTACCTTTTGCAGAATATCAGTCTGTCCATGATGTTTTTCTGGAGAGAAGTGGCTTCTTTGCTGCCCTCCTTGAGACCAGGCCTTGCTCCAAGAGTCTCCGCCTCACAGTGCATGCAGATGCACTCACACCTGAATGCTGCCATTCCTGAGCAAGCTCTGCACTGCTGGTAGCCCGATCCCGCAGCTGAAACACTTTTAAGAGACGGTCCTGGCGCTTGCTGGTCTTTCTTGGGCGCCCTGAAGCCTTTTTGGCAACAATGGAACCTCTCTCCTTGAAGTTCTTGATGATGCGATAGATTGATGACTGAGGTGCAATCTTTCTAGCTGCGATACTCTTCCCTGTTAGGCCATTTTTGTGCATTGCAATGATGACTGCACGTGTTTCTTTAGAGATAACCATGGTTAACAGAAGAGAAACAATGATGCCAAGCACCAGCCTCCTTTTAAAGTGTCCAGTGGTGTAATTCTTACTTAATCATGACAGATTGATCTCCAGCCATGTCCTCATCAACACCCACACCTGTGTTAATGGAGCAATCACTGAAACGAGGTTAGCTGGTCCTTTTAAGGCAGGGCTGCAATGATGTTGAAATGTGTTTTGGGGGATAAAGTTCATTTTCTAGCCAAATATTGACTTTGCAAATAATTGCTGTTAAGCTGATCACTCTTTATAACATTCTGGAGTATATGCAAATTGCCATTAGAAAAAGTGAAGCAGTAGACTTTGTAAAAATTAATATTTGTGTCATTCTCAAAACTTTTGGCCATGACTGTACAGCACTCTGCCTTCTCTGGTAGTCCCGTAGACAATGAATGGCGCAAAGGCGTGCGTTTGTGGCAACCAATGCCTTATTTTTGGGATCAGTGGATGTACCAATGGTCCCCATAGTTTAAATGAAAAAACTTAATATTTTATTGGTAATGAATTTTGAACAAGTTAAAAGTGATAGTTTATGAAAAGCTGTGTGCAATTTAAAGGGAATCTGTCACCAGGTTTTCCGAATATAATGTATGGCCCCCACCTTTTAAGGTCTCTTTTACAGTATTCTAGTAAGTTTTATGTAAGTCCCCAATCCCGTCTGCATAGGACAAAAAATACTTTTTATTATCACCCCCATTATATGGATAAAAGATGGGAATACCCCAATAAATCCAATACAAATAGAATTAAATAAGTGGAGAAGGTTTGTTAGCTTGTTCATACCCAATCTACGTAGCTTGGTGAGGGTGTGCACAATATTCTCTTGTAATGCAGAGTAAGTTTTGTCACTTTTCACCTACATCTCTGTAACATGCAGTTGAATTGCTGGCAACTTGATGTGAGAATCTTGCCTGTATAAGCATAATAATAAAAGTCAGCCAGTCTGATTTATGTTCTGCAAATATGGATGACCAAACAGTCAAAATGAGAAGGAAATGGAAAGAAGTTTTAAGCCCTCCAGGTTTGCTTTAAAAAAAAATGTTGTGAAGCTTCATTCATGAATCGGCCTGTTATCCTCTCTGGAAAATCCGTGTTGTAGGATAGGGAGTGCCTGTTTTCTGAATTTACTCTTCAGAGGGCTACGAGAGAACTGCTGTTGCCGGCTGAGTGTTTATGTCTGGAGGGTTTGTTCCAGTGATACATTAGCAAACCGCTCTGGCAGCTGCCAAATTCCTTACAGCCAATCATGACCACTGTGCTATGATGTCACTGCAAAACACAGAAACCTTATAAATTTCCTTCAAATTAAAGAGCCCAAAGCATCTCTCCTAAAGCACAACTTTAGGTCTCGGTTACAGCAGGCAGGCTGAAAGCAAAAAGTGACAAGATGAAAAGTTCTCTCTTAGACTTGTTGGTACTTTTCCTTGATAAAGTATCTTTGGTCACCAACTTTAAGCTCTTTAGCATGCCAGAACAGGCTCAGGGTGATCCCCATTACCAGGATTCATCTTTTTTTAAGCGCGGAGATTTGTTGGAGGTCCCCAGGACTTTGTTTGTTCACTTTGGGATCTACTTGGGAAATAACAAGGTTGCCCATCTGATGCCTGATATCCTCCCTGCAATTTCAGAAGACAAGCATCTCACTGGGAAAGTCGTCACCAACAAAAGGCTGATCCTGGGCGTCCTGGCTAAGGTGGCCAGTATAAGGGTGGACACTGTACAAGACTTTGCCTATGGTGGAAGTATAATAGTTAATGACATGGACAAGAGTTTCAAGACAAAACCTCTTTCTAATGAAGAAGTGGCTCAGCGGGCTGAGAAACTTGTGGGGGCCACATCTTACAGCCTGCTGTGGGATAACTGCGAGCACTTTGTCACTTATTGCAGATACGGATTTCCGGTTAGCTTTCAGACCAATAAGGTAAACTATAATGATCCATTTTATTTTCCAGCTTGAAAACTTTATTGTGACGTTTGAGTCTATTATATGCAGAAATGAATGGAAAATGATCAGCAAGACACTCATTCACTGAGAGCTTTGAGAGCTAGCTAAGCAATCCAATGACGAGAGACTGAATGGCCGCTTCTAGTGGGTTGAAGCAATTTACTCAGTGGGTTGTTGTTTCTCATGGTGTGAAAACTTTAATGTATATTATTGTGAAGGATTGAGTGTGTTGTAATTCTGAAAACATATCCAGTGGTCTCCACAACTTCAATTCACTTTCCAGGAAAACTTGTGGAGGTGTATTCATGACACATCATATATTTATCTGCAATCTTTGAAATTTCTTTAAAAATGACTATAAAGAGTAAAGGCGTACTGTATTGTGAGATGAGTGTGCTTATGGACAGCAATAAGTAGAAATACTTTTTAAATCCACAGTGGAAAAGGCCAGGTATTTGTGATTTTCACATCTATATCTCAGTTAGACTTTCCTGGGTATAGGTAATACCGTTGGGTCTTTATTGCGCCACCAACTTCAAATACTACAAGCAAGTGAAGTCTCATGGATTACTCATCCTTAGTTCTCATTGTGCTTTTAATAGACCACATATTGTAGAGTAAAAAGCTAGAATAGTTGGCTTAGTTTCATGGAGATACTTTAAGATTTGAGTACCTTGTTATCAGCTGTGAAAAATTATTTAGGTCATCCTTCTATTGGCCAGCAATCATAGGAAACGCGGTGCAAGGGAGCACTTTTGAAAGAGTTAACCCCACACAGAAGGTTACAAGGTAGTAGTTGATCCAGCACACGTGCATAGAGAAAATCAATGTTTATTACAAAATTGTTAAAAACATCTTCATCAGTGTATATTCCATGAAAAGATTAGACGAGAGTTCTAGAAGACATAGGAGTTATTACAGGTTTCAAACCTTTGAACTCCATGATTTTCATAATTGCTAGGAAATTTGAACAATTTTGGAATAAACATTGATTTTATCTACTGACGTGTGCTGGATCCTCTACTGCAGTGTTTCCCAAACTCCAGTCCTCGCAGACCCAACGGGTCATGTTTTCAGGATTTCCTTTGTATTGCGCAGATGGTGGAAGTATCATCAAGGCATCAGGAATTCTCTCACCTGTGCAACACTATGGAAATCCTGAAAACATGACCCGTGGGGTCCTTGAGGACTGGAGTTTGGGAAACACTGCTCTACTGCCTTATTATCGGTGGTACCCTCCGTATCGGAGACTAATTTTCCCCTCTTTGACTGCAAAATTCAAAAACAAGATTGGCCTGGCTTGCAAATTTGAAGATTTTATCCAAGCTTCCCTTTAAAATGTAGTAATTTTTCTAGAGGTTGATACGAGTACATTATAAATAAGATGTTATTGTATTTATTATGTACAAAGTCTAAATTATAAAGGGGGCGCCGCCAAATCATACACAAGGGATCAACCTAAAGCATGCGTAATAATAGCGTGAATGGAAAACAAGAGAAAGCTACATAAGAGATCACCAATACATAAAAAATGTTATAATTTTATTGAAATATCCAACAACACACAAAAAAACACATGAAAATTAAAAACATTAAAAAAAAACTAAGGATGATAAGAGATACAACAAGCCATCCCCACAGTAAAGCTTTGACTAGCCTCCTGTAGTCCCTAAGGTGGTGAAGAACTAATGGCCCCTAATACTGATCAGGATAACTGGTATGTTCATATGATAAACCCAGGCACATGATGAATGAATAGGGAGAATGGTTTAGTATGACCAGAAACAAGAAAAAATGCAAGCAATGGGGAAAAGGTGTTTTCTCCCTTATACCTTCCTGTGTGTATAATATATATAAAGCACAAATGCTGGCCTATATTGCCGACATCGTGCAGAGTGCAAAAATGTGAGACTGTTTTAATGAAGCGTATAAGCAAATTAATATAATCACATGAAATTGATTTGAACACATGAGCATGAGATGCAAAGGTGCATGACAAAATTGTGCAAGATCGAAAACAAACGATTGATAGCGACTGCGACAAAATCAATAAATGTGTAAAGCGAATAAAGATGATGCATCTGTTTAAAGCGACCGGAGTCAAAGCTGAATGTGCTAGGAATGTGGATGAGGCCAAATTGGCGAACAAATATTACGGAGCATAGTGGTTCATTTTTTTAAGATATGAACATACAGATTTTATTTTTTAAATCCTTGTCACAAAAAAACTAAATTAAAAAAAGTACTTGTTGCTTCCTTCATTGATTTCCCTGCAGAAACGGAGGTGAGTAGCCACATGCTGATTGGCTGAATTGCGCTAATCTGTGAGTGTGAATTTACAGTGTCAGAAACTCAAATGTCAGATTTCCGCTGCAGATTTTTTAGTAAATCAGCATAGGATTCTTCAATAGCAAATTCCCTGGAAACACTATAGGTATGCACCTGTCTTCATTACTACCGGCAGTTTCTGTCCAGTGGTGGGGCCTCTCCCTCACTGTGCTATGAATTCTCATTACATTCCTGAGTATTTCAGTACAGAATATCTCAATACAAATAATTAGTACAAATAAGTATACAATGTCCTTAATTATTTTACTATAACATGTCATACTATGCCTAAGGCCGGGATCACAAATGCGAGGAATACAGCCGACTCTCGCATCTTAATTCCCGGCACTGCCGCTGGCCTTGGGAGCGGAGCGTGCAG
>VIAB01001980.1:13847-32948 GCA_009801035.1 Oophaga pumilio | reverse complement strand
GTCCAATTTTCTTGTGAAAAATCAAAAATTGGGGACTAAAAAATACTTTTTGTGGAAATTTTTTTTTTCACACCCAGGCATTATAAACATTAGTGAAACATTTGGGGGTTCAAAGTGCTCACAACAAATCTAGATAAGTTCCTTAGGGGGTCTAGTTTCCAAAATTGGGTCATTTGTGGGGGGTTTCCACTGTTTAGGCGCATCAGGGCTCTCCAACCGCGACATAGCTTCCAATGTCAATTCCAGCCAATTTTTGTTTGAAAAAGTCAAACGGCGCTCCTTCCCTTCCGAGCCCTGCCGTGCACCCAGACAGTGGTTTTTCCCCACATATGGGGTTTCGGTGTACTCAAGAGAAATTGCACAACTTTGTCCATTTTCTCCTTTTACCCTTGTAAAAATAAAAAAATTGTTTGTAAAAGATCATTTTTGTGACTAAAAAGTTAAATGTTCAATTTTTCCTTCCACGTTGCTTCAGCTCCTGTGAAGCACCTGATGGGTTAATAAACTTCTTGAATGTGGCTTTGATCAGCTTGAGGGGTGCAGTTTTTAGAATGGTGTCACTTTTGGGTATTTTCAGACATATAGACCACTCAAACTGACTTCAAATGTGAGGTGGTCCCTAAAAAAAATGGTTTTGTAAATTTTGTTGTAAAAATGAGAAATCGCTGGTCAACTTTTAACCCTTATAACTTCCTAACACAAAAAAATTTGGTTCCAAAATTGTGCTGATGTAAAGTAGACATGTGGGAAATGTTATTTATTAACTATTTTGGGTCACATAACTCTCTGGTTTAACAGAATCAAAATTTGAAAATTGCGAAATTTTCTAAATTTTCGCCAAATTTCCATTTTTTTCACAAACAAATGCAAAACGTATCGACCTAAATTTACCACTATCATGAAGCCCAATATGTCACGAAAAAACAATCACAGAATCGCTAAGATCCGTTGAAGCTTTCCTGAGTTATTACCTCATAAAGCGACACTGGTCAGAATTGCAAAAAATGGCAAGGTCTTTAAGTTCAAAATAGGCTGGGTCATGAAGGGGTTAACATGCGAGACTCTGCTGTATTCCTCCATGTGTGATTCTGGCCTAATTCTTTCAGGGCACTTTTTTTTTTTTTTTTTTTAACACCAAGCATGCAGTTAAGAAGTCATGAAGAACTTCAGAAAACTAGATGGGCATCCTTGGAGTACGTCTTTAGTAATTCTCCACTAAAATGAATCCATTTCTGGACATCCTAGTGCTCCGAACAAAAGCTCTTTTTTTATGAATGTCAGTGGGCAACTTGCATTCCCCGCCAGTTGATTCTACAGGAAGTCAGGCAGATGTAGAATGGGAACTTAATAGGAAATAACTTTATATGATTATTCGCGGGGTAGGTATATACATCTCGGGGGTAGGTTTACACCTCACTTTTGTATAATCCATGGTCAATGTCCATAGCCTAGAGAGAGATATAAATGGCATGCAGCATTTTTCTGGCTGGCTGGCACAGAGAGACATCACATCATAACTGATGCCAAAACCACTTCTATAGTAAAATATGGAATAAATGATGGTTTTAGTTTTCCTCTAGAATCTCTGTACTGAGTCAGACCAAAACATAAGATCACAAATCCTCTTATTTCTCCCTGATATATAAATATATGAGTAACCACATTAAGTAGCCAAATGAAGCAGCTTTTAGCACAGAAGTTTTTTTGTTTTCGTGAAGTTAGACAGTATTTCTTTTTTCAAGGTTTTGGTTTTTTTTTACTATTACAAGCTAGCTTCTGTAGACACTCCATGGATTGCTCGTAAAACACTTCACACTATAAACATTTGCCTGGCCCTGTACTTTTATTGCAGAATCTGGGCCAACTCTTTCTCAGTCTAGATTCAGAGTCTGTATAGTAGATGACAGGACTATAATCTATAGGGCCTGATACTGAACATGAATATTTACTTTGCCCAAACACTATTCTGGAGTTAGTGTAAGCCGGTGCTGAGATGCAGTAAGCAGGGATTGCAGAGCAATATGGTATAACAATATTATTTATTTTAACAGTAAAGGTGAAAGTAATCTCGCAGGGAGTTAATAAACAGTGGGCAAGAATTAATAGAATAACAAGAAATAAACGGAATAATCAGAATGAGTGCGACAGTCTGAGATTCAAACAACACTTATCGTAGCTCCTGCTGATGTCCTTAATCCACAGTCCGATAGGGGTAGTAGTGCCGGCAACAGCCGGTGTAGAGTCCTCCGATGGGGTCCAAGATTAGCGATCCGTCTTCTGGCAGCAGCGGGCAGTCTCCAATTTTACCCGCTGAGCCCCTAGTCCATAAGTCTGCTAAATTTAGCCGGGCGCACGGTGCTTCCCACACTCACTGTCCAGCGAGAGTGCTTAGGAGATGTCGGCTGCACTACGTCGCGGCGCTACTGCTCAGGGTGCAGAGCGCGCTGCTCACTCTGCTGCACTCTCCTTGATGGCAGGAAATTGCTGCCTGCTTCGCGCGCTTTCAGATCTGTGTTTCCCTTAAACACACTTCCCTCTTCCCGGGTCATGGGGTTTGTCCGGTCCCCTATTTCTTCCCCCGGGCAACATGGGACGCAGCCTCAGCAGTTTCGGACCCGGCTCAGTGCAGATACCCACAGCACGGTCATCCTCCTTACATCAGTACAGGTGTCCTGCTGGAATTTTAGTCTATGGATTTATAGGTGCATAAAGCACAGGTCTGATGGAGTGATGTGTTAATATTAGGTAGCTGTGGTGTTGTATATTATGGACTGATACTTTTGCATATCCTTATAATATGTCACTGTTTATTGTAATTGTCTACTGCCGTCATGTGATGTTACAATAGGCTACACATCACACCACAGACAATGGTGCACACTGTACTGAGAGGTAATGGCCAAAATACGGCTACAGAAATTGGTGGAGTTCAGGGTTAAAGTGGTATTCCCATCATGGCATTTCCTGAGGGTGTACCATAAATTACTAATAGATGTGGGCCCCCTATTTCATGGCAGATGTGGATGGGGAAGTGTTCTCTCTGCATTCATTTCTTTGAGAGTTTTCAAGAATAACCAAGTATGCCTCCTCTGATGTACTCATAAACTCCACGTTCTGGAGATATATGTGGGTCCTGCATCTATCAGACATTTATGAGGATTTACGATACAATACGATACACTTTATTGATTCCGAGGGAAATTATGGTTGTAGCAGCGTTACAAACAGCATTCCAAACATTACAACATTACAAACCGCTTTACATAAAGTAATTCCTAGACACAGATCTTGCACATGACTAACCACATTACGTAACAAAAAAATTTGTGTAAATGCAGGTTCTTAAATCTCTGATCATTGTCATTAGTGCACCAGCCATAGGTCATTGTCGTCTTTAACCCTTAGGAAATTGTTATATATCCCCATAGCAGTAAGAATAACGATTTCCTGAATTTCTCCTTCCACCTAAGTAGGATTAGACGGCTGCTGAATGTGCTCTTCTGCTTCAAGAACAGCTCGTATAGTGGGTGTGTATTATTGTTTATTATAGCCCTACACTTCTTCTGAATGCTATCTTCCACTACCTCCTCAAGAGTCAAGATGGAGGCCAACAGCCGCACTTGCCTTTTTGATAAGTTCGTTGAGCTTATTAGAGTCAGCTACTCACACACTACTGCCCCTGCAAATGATAGCAAAAAAGATGGCACTTGCCACAACGTACTGGTAAAACATTTCGAGCATTTTCCTGCACACATTGAACGACCTGAGCTTCCGCAGAAAGTACGGTCTGCTCATTCTCTTCTTGTGAACCTTCTCTGTATGACACCTCCAATCGAGTTTGCTGTCAAGGTGAACCCCCAAATATTTGTAGCTCTCAACCATCTCCACCTCCTGGCCAGCAATAGTGATCGGTAAGTAATCCTCCTTTTTCCTTCTATAACTCACCACCATCTCCTTGGTTTTCTTCCCATTTAGTTCTAGACAGTCTGGCACCAATCCACAAAGTCAGAAACCACCCTTCTATATTCCTCCTCCCCCGGTGCCCCACAGTGCCCCCTACAATCACTGATTCCTCTGAGAATTTTTGGAGGTGACAGAGATCTGAGTTATACTGAAAGTCAGCTGTGTACAATGTGAAGAGGAAGAGCGACAGCACTGTACCCTGAGGGGCTCCAACACTGCTCAATACACTGCCAGATACCACCTCCCCCATCCTTACAAACTGTGGCCTGTCCGTCAGGTAGTCACTTATCCAGTTCACCATCCCCTCTTCTTCCACCATATCAGTCAACTTATTTCGTAGTAAGGGCGACTGTAAGGTATTGAAAGCACTTGAGAAATCAAAGAACATGGCGCGCACTGCAGTTCCATCATTGTCCAAGAATGAATGTACTGTATGTAGCAGAGACACTACCGCATCATCCACCCCCAATCTCTGCTGGTACGCAAACTGTAGGGGGTCAGTGTAGGCCCGCACCCTCGGGCACAAGTTGGCAAGTACTATTCTCTCCAACGTCTTCATAGCATGCGATGTTAAGGCCACTGGACGATAGTCGTGTAGGGAAGTCGAAAAGTGATTTGACCTTAGGACCCAATTCTTCAAAGTAATTTTGCTAAAGTTCTAAAGTAAATTACTCTGAAAAGTAGCAAAGTTTTTGTAACTTTTGGCATTTTCATGCCAGTTTCTCCCAGCTCTACCAAAATAGATGGAACTAGGGTGAGACGCCACAGTTCATCTGATTCATATTGAGCTGTGGCGTTCCCTACTCCAGAAATCTTACTTCAGTCAGGGACTGGAGTAAAATTTCTGGCATGTTGCATGGAGGCGCACTCTACTCATCACATGCTCCTGATTCAATAAGTGGCGTGCAGTGCACCGCTTCATGAATTAGGAGTGTTTGTATACAACCCGCCACCTCATCAAGACCTGAGAGAAAATCACTGGTCTAGATGAATCTGGACCTCAATGTTTGAGATGGTAATAGTAACACTTTAACCTTGATCTAAAAAAAAACTCCTGTTTGTAAAATGCGTTCTCCTTATCACTCTTTACAGTGATGCATGTTTTCTGCATCCACCACATTTTCTTGTAGCGCAAAACTGAGAGGAAAATGTGTCTTGCATAAAGCAGCGAAGGTCTGTTGCTCTGTCTCAGAGGTAACTCTGGAGAACGGCTAATTGTCAGCAGCCAAGCTTACTGTATGTACAGGGAACATTTGGGATGAAAACATATTGGAAATTTCTATTTATACAAGTCTCTATTACAGACTTTAAGGTAGTGCCAGGGTGACTGTATATTAGTACTGGAGCACACTGTGGAGAATGTATCAGAACCGTTGCAGGAAGTAATACTGTCATTATTTTGCCTCTACAACTTAAGTACAATGTCAATATAAGGCTCAGTGCATGCTGTGTCTCAGCCTTTCATCCCCAGAATAGTCCGTTTCTAAAGGAAGCTCTGACTATATAGTGGCGCATATCGTCCATATGGTCCTATTGTATAAAAAAGTATAGTGCGCTGTATTAGTATTTTTTTTGCTTTGACTCTCTGTATGGGAAATCACAGTCTGTTGCACTTTCTGTACACTTGAAAAAAATTACATACCGACATACTTTGCACACGCCCAAATGTTCTCTTGGCCTTACACAGTTACAGTGGCTTTTGAAAGTATTCACACACAACTCCCTTGGCTTTTTACCTAGTTTGTTACCTTATAACTTGTGTTTAAATATTTTTGTAATCCAATTTGTGTGTTATGCATCAGCACTAAATAGTCTAAGTTGGTGAAGTGAAGTGACAAACATATAGGCATAAATTAAATTTATGGAATCAAATAACTAAAAATTGTATATGCATATGTATTCAACCCTTATGCAATGAAGCCCATAAACATTTCTGGTGCAAGAAATTGCCTTCATAAGTCACATGCATAGTGAAAGGAAGTCTACCTGCGTGAAATCTAAGTGTCAGTACATACACATCTTTTCTGAAAGGCCACAGAGGCAGCAACATCACTAACCAAACCACACAGTGAAGACCAGGGAGATCTCCATCCTGTCAGGAACAAAGTTGTCGAGAAGTACATGTCAAGGTTGGGCTATAAAAAAAAAAAATCCCATTCTTCAATAATCCCCCGAAGCACCAACAAATACAGTTGTGCTCAAACGTTTACATACCCCAGCAGAATTTTTTCTTTCTTGGGCTTTTTTCAGAGAATTTGAATGATAACACCAAAACTTTTTGTCAACTCATGGTTAGTGGTTAGGTGAAGCCATTTATTGTCAAACTACTGTGTTTTCTCTTTTTAAATCATAATGACAACCTAAAACATCCAAATGACCCTGATCAAAAGTTCACATGCCCCATTTTTAATACTGTGTATTGCCCCCTCTAACATCAATGACAGCTTGAAGTCTTTTGTGGTAGTTGTGGATGAGTTTCTTTATTTTCACAGAAGGTAAAGCTGCCCACTTTTCTTGGCAAAAAGCCTCCAGTTCCTGTAAATACCTGAGCTATCTACCATGAACTGCGCGCTTGAGATCTCCCCAGACCCCAGAGTGGCTCAATGATATTGAGGTCGGGCCACTTTGTTCTGCTGTAGCCAATGACAGGTCGACTTGGCCTTGTGTTTTGGCTCGTTGTCATGTTGGAACGTCCAAGTATGTCCCTTGCACAGCTTCCAGGCTGATGAGTGCAAATTTGCCTCTAGTATTTGCTGATAATGTGCTGCATTCATTATTCCTTCAACCTTGACCAAATTTCCTGTGCCTTTGTAGCTCACACATCCCCCAAATATCAGCGATCCACCTCCATGCTTTACAGTAGGAATGGTGTTCCTTTTATCATAGGCCTTGTTGACCTCTCTCCAAATGTAACGTTTATGGTTGTGGCCAAAAAGTTCAATTTTGGTCTCCTCACTCCAAATTACCTTGTTCCAAAAGTTTTGAGGCTTGTCTCTGCTGTTTTACGTATTGTAGGCAAGATACTTTGTGGCATTTGCGCAGTAATGGCTTTCTTCTGGCAACTCGACCATGCAGCCCATTTTTCTTCAAGTGCCTCCTTATTGTGCATCTTGAAACAGCCAAACCACTAGTTTTCAGAGAGTCCTGTATTTCAGCTGATGTTACTTGTGGGTTTTTCTTTGCATCCCAAACAATTTACTTGGTAGTTGTGGACGAAATTTTCGTTGGTCAACCTGACCGTGGTTTTGTTTTTACAGAACTCCTGATTTTCCATTTGTTAATCACAGTTTGAATGCTGCTGACTGGCATTATTAATTCCTTGGATATCTTTTTGTATCCCTTTCTTGTTCTATACAGTTCAACTACCTTTTACCGTAGATCCGTGGACAATTCTTTTGCTTTCTCCATGACTCACAATTCAGAAACGTCAGTAGCTGAATGAAAGATGCAAGAGTCTGTGTAGATCCCAGAAACTCACTCAGCTTTTAGGCACACACACTGATTACAAGCAAACAGGTCACAGGTGAGGATGCTACCTTTAGTAGCCATTCTAACCCATTTGTGTGAACTTCTGTGCATGTTATCAGGCTAAAATCACCAGGGTATGTGAACTTTTGATCAGGGACATTTGGATGATATGGGTTGTCATTATCATTTAGAAAAATAAAACACAGTAGTTTGACAATAAATGGCTTCACCCAACCACTAACAATGAGTGGATAAAAAGATTTGGTGTTGTCATTCACATTCTCTGAAAAAAGGCCAAGAAAGCAAAAATTCTCCCGGGTTATGTAAACTTTTGAGCACAACTTTATATGGTAACGCAACACACCTGCCAAGAGAGGGTTGCCCACCAAAACTCTCAGCCCGGGCAAGGAAGGCATTAATCGGAGATGTAGCACAGAGACCAGTTGTAACCCTGATGAGCTGCAGAGTTCCCAAGCTGAGACTAGAGTATCTGTCCATATGACCACAATAAGCTGTACATGCCATAGAGGTGGCTTTTATGGAAGAGTGTGCACATCGAAGCCTTGTTTTTTGTTTGTCAAAATACATGTGGGAGACTCCCCAAATGTATGGAGGAAGGTGCTATGGTCAGATGAGACCAAAAGTGAACTTTTTGGCTACAATGGTAAACTTTGTATGGTGCCAAACCACACAGCTCATCACCCCAAGACTATTATTCCCACCTTGAAACATGGTGGTGGCAGCATCATGCTGTGGGGATGTTTTTCAGTAGCAGGGATAGGGAAAATGGTTCGAGTCAAGGGGAAGATGTATGGTACGAAATATTCTTGGGCAAAACCTATTTCAGTCTGTCAGTGATTTGAGACTGGAATGGAGGTTCACCTTCCAACACAACAATGACCCAAATAATACTGAAAAAGCAACACTTGAGTGGATCAAGGGTAAACGTGTAAATGTTATGGAGTGGCCTAGTCAAAGCTCAGATCTTAATCCAATTGAGAATTTTTGGCCAGACTTTAAGATTGCTGTTCACCAAAAGACACCTTCTAACTTGAAGGAGCGGGAGTTTTTATCATTTTAATATATTGCAGTCATCATATTATATAGCAATATGTACTTACAATTGCTCCTTTGCCTTTCTACCCAGCTAATTCTGTTTTCCGTTAGGTCTAAGACATCACATGATTAAAAATAGACTAGCTGTATCCTTCTCAGCTCTATGTAGAAACGGGAGGTCAATTTTCCCTGTGTTAGTCATGTGTCATTGCAAAGGTCCCTGGCAGGTGGAGGAGCAGAGCAGATGGGTCAGGAGTTGAAGAGGGAAATGATAAATGCAGGGACAAGAGATTGTTTCTAAGTAGCGCAAAGAAAAGAGAATAATGATATGAGTAGATGGGCAAAATTAGCAACTGTACACAGTGCCATATTATATTATGATTGCAATATATTAAGAGGATTAAAACTTTGATGGGAGGAGTGATTCTTTAAAGGGAACCTGTCACCTGGTTTTGCCGATATGACATATGGCGATTGTTATGATCTGCTACAAGCACTAAGGAAAGGTAGGAATTCTGTCCCTACAATAGTACTAAGCTGGATCCCTACGATGTAACGGGGAACCTGATCCTGCGACCAGACCCGCTAAAGTCCTCAGCTAGTCTGAACGAAGACCTATAGTTGCGAGGGAGGAATCCCTACAAGATCTAGGGACTGGGTGAAAAGGTGGACACCTCCTAACAGAAATTGTAGCAGAGAAAAATAAAACGGAAAACAAATTACTAAGAGATCCTAAGATCAAGCAAAACTGACAGAGTAAGGCACCTAAGCACCCGGCTAGCTTAAGAGTAGATAATACAATGAAGTCCAGCAAAGCCAGAAGGGCGGAGCCAGACTAAATAGGGTAAAAAGGTCATGTGACCAGCAAACTGAAACAAAACCTAACAAGAGGGTTATCACAGCGATCACCTTTCAGGGTTGATATACAGCATTCTATAATGCTGTATATCTGCCCCCAACCCAACCTGTAAGAGAAGAAAAATAAGTTTTATTATACTCACCTGCGGGTGGTCCAGTCAGAGGGTTGTCGCTCTTCTTGGTCCGGTGCCTCCCATCTTCTTGCAATGCCACCCTGCTGCTTGCTTCGTGTGCATGACGCATCTGTATCATCCACACAGTGTCCTCGGCATTGCACTCCTGCGAAGGCGTACTTCTCTGTTCTGTTGAGGGCAGAGCAAAGTACTGCAGTGCACAGGTGCTAGGGCTCTTTGACCTTTCCCGGTCAAAGGCTCTTCAACAGGACAGAGAAGTATGACTGTGCAGGAGCGCGGTGCCGAGGAGACTGTGGATGACGCAGGGAAGCATCATCCACACGAAGCAAGCAGGAGGACGGTATTGCAGGAAGATGGGAGGCGCCGGACCAAGAAGAGCGACACCCCTCGGACCGAACTGCCGCCCAGGTGAGTATAATAAAAGTTATTTTTCTTCTCTTACAGGTCGGGTTGGGGGCAGATATACAGCATTATAGAATTCTGTATATCAGCCCTGAAAGGCGGTGGCCGTAACTCGTATCGGCCAAACCTGGTGGCAGATTCCCTTTAATGTGGCAGATTTGTTCTAAATTATTGGAATGGATCCTGCACCAAAAATTCCTAACAATATACATTTTTTATTCACATGTTGTGTAAAATTTTCCAGTCTACATAATGCCAAAAGATTTACTCTGGCTCATCTATAAATATTTATAAATCACACACAGCTTACATGTTAACATTTGTTACCTTATATCATTGTTTTATTACATTTTGTCTCACTTGAATGACTAATTTCCTTGCAGTAACATTAAACTTTAGGCTCTGTTTCCAGTAAACTATGATGGCGTGAAGAGATCTTGTAATTTTTGGTCAAATATGGTTAAATAATTGTAGCAAGAATTTAATTTGATAAATAAAATTATATTTTGTTCGTAAAAATGTGACTATTGATTCGTATAGAATATAAAGTGTTCAGTATCATACAAGGAACACTCCGTTAATTTTTTATTTATTTATTTTTTTTAATTCTTTGTTCGCAATCATGGGCATTGATTACAGCAGTGTAGTCACCGGTCGCCATCTTCTGCAGTTGACTCTGTGCAATGGTCATGTGTTAGTATGCATTTACATTTTGCATACACATTAACTTACTTTTTCAGTTCAGAACTAGTTTTCTTATTTAGTTCTTAGTGCATCTTGTGCATATAAGGGTGTGACCGCCCTGTTTCTGAGCTGAGAAATCCATCCTGTCTGGCCTATGCTTTAACTGGTGGGTTCAGTCCCTCTGCCCTTGTTCACATTTACGTCACTTGACAAGTGGAAAGGTTTTTAATACTAGAGTTAGGACTGTCCCACAGGGGTTGCCTTGACGTGGCGGGATGGCTTGTACATTCTTTTGATCAAAATTATGTTTACTAAATACCCTTATAATTATTACTACCTTCATGCATTTTTTGCAGAAAATTTTTTATTTATTTTATTTTAGGATATTTGTTTTTTTGTGCCTGGTTTTCTCTGTGTAATGGTCATGTGTTAATATGCATTTACATTTTGCATACACATCAACTTACTTTTTCAGTTCAGAACTAGTTTCTTAAGTTGTCAGCAGTAGTCTGATCCGTTCTGGCACCACGTGACTGCATTTGTGACTTGTCAGACCACTTTCTGCTGTGTGGAGGTCACTTTTTAGATTGTCCTAGATTGTCTCCTTCTGAGTCTCACTGAATTACATTGAGAGAGTAACCATTGCTCCATACAGAAAACACTGGTAGTCTACAACAGGGTTCCCCAACTCCAGTCCTCAAGGCCCACCAACAGGTCATGTTTTCAGGATCTCCTTAGTATTACCCAGGTGATAATTGCATGACCTGTGCAATACAAAGGAAATCCTGAAAACATGACCTGTTGGTGGGCCTTGAGGACTGGAGTTGGGGAACCCTGGTCTACAAATACAGTGATGGTGTTCCGGAGCAGACCAGTGCACTGCTGAAAACTGCTGAAGACGACAACCGTGGGGTCTGCTACTGCACTCATTACGCAACTATTTAGAGAAATGATTAGCACAGAAAAATATTAAAAATTATTATTAATGGTAAGATAGGGGTGCTACCCGGACATTGCAAAAGTATGGGAGGAAAAAGCTGCAAGGTAAAACTCATGCACACCCAGAATAACATCTACAAACAAAACAAACAGTTAAAATCAATTAAAAACCATAAAATATCTTATAGGGGTGGATATAATCATCCGAAAAAATGAATTACCCCTTCATCAGACATGTACGGCAGTAAGATTACTCTGGTTAAACCATACAAAGAAAAACTGCATTTAGGTGTGTTCCTTTAAGAAAAGTTGTTTAGAGATTATTATTGGATATATAATATAGGTTATATTATAGGTTATCATCCTAACAGTTAATTTGCTTTGTTTTCTAGTTTTGTGAGATCGTGAAGAGGATAATTAGAGATCAGAGAAGTGTGTTTATTTCTGCGGCTTCAGGACTTATGTTAACATTATGTCTTGGACTGGATCCTTCAACGACCCTGCCTTGTTTCCTTATCACGTTCACACTGTGGATGGCAAGCTAGAACCAGTGTTATCCTCAAACTGTAAATAGCCCATAATGTAAAGTATTGTATTTATGTTAAAGTGATGTAAGACAAGTCATGTATTATCTGCTCTCATGTACAAAGCTACTGCACATTAAAAATATTTTGATTATCATGTTCTATATAGTAGGTAAATCCTGAACCTGTTAAATCCATATTCCTATAACAGGATGATGACTGAAGGCGGATCTGAGCCAGCTGCAGATCCATCCAGGGATCCATCCAGGTGGAAATGTTTGTCCTGACTTCCCTGCTCAGGAACACCATTGTGCAGAGAAAGCTGTGAGGAGCCACAGTGCTAAAACCCAAAAAAGTTATTGTCTTAATACATAAATATAAGTGTAAGACAAGCGTTGTTTCATTATCCTAAGACTTGGCATCATCCATATACTGTATACTCTAGAGGAGGAAGAGTTTTCTCGCTCATGTGAGTCATGTTTCCTTCATGAGTGTCTTGTTAGTAAGTTACAGTACAGTGATATGACAGTAGAAGTAATACAAAATACATTTGAGAAGAAAAGAAAACCACCATCTCTCACCGGATTTCCCTGTAGTTTTTAGCAATAAATAAATAATTTAAATAATGACGTGTGGTTTCCCTTATTTTTAGTAACCAGCTAAGGCAAAGCAGACAGCTGCGGGCTGTTAAGGTCCATGGTTATTCGCCCCTTCCCAGCCTAAAAATACCAACCTGCAGCCACCTCAGAACTGGCACATCACATAAGATGCAGGTTCTCTGGCACCCGAGGGAAGAATTCAGTTTGGTGCCCCCTCACCCAAACACATATGCGATTTACACACTTGGTCATGTGTCGACAGACTCCTCTCCCTAATTCTATCACTGTTCAGTGAAAAACTGAAAGAAGCAGGAAGAAAAGGTCGTTATCACGTGAAAATCTGTATGAAAATCGCATATGAGTGAAGTGGCCATGCGATGACTGATGGAACCTGCAGAGCTCAATTCTGATAGTGAGGATATTACACATTGTTAGGATTGACTACAGGGTTTTATTTTATAATTAAAGGGTGCATCCAGGTTTGAAATCAAAGTCTGCAGTCACTACATGTGACTGCAGGCTTCTGAATTCTCACAGAGCATGCACTGCACACTTTTGGATTCTCCCTTGCCGATGGCAAGAGTGGACGGTCATGTCAACACAAGTATGTTATTTGTATACTTCTGACCACATTCTGACTAGACTTGCCCGGCCTCGCTCAATTCATTTTCACTGAGTGAGGCCACACATGTCTAGTTATTAGCACGTGATCGCATGTATGCAAATCACCAGCGGGAGAGAATCCTGAATTCAGAAGTCTGCAGTCACATAGAATGAATTGCGGCTCAGCACAAACTTGGACAACCTCTTTAATGCGCCTAACATAAATAAAAATGACAATCAGTATCACAAAAAAAAAAAATTACATCCTGGTACCTGATAGATGACGTTGTCTCTGATGTTCTCTTTCTTTTCTTCTTCATCTTGTTCAGCTCTTCTCTGCAGACTTCCATCTTCTGTCTTCTGCAGCACATCCCCACATGATGCCCTTAAAGATAGCAGTGTCATTATAATGTTCCTGAATAAAAATATCTGCCCTACGTTGACCCCCTAAATAAATAATTGTCCCTCACTATATTCCCTGTACAAAATACACTGTCGCTCTTATGGTACATGCCCTCCACACTGCTCAATCCTTTCCATACTGGTCCCTCTCTTCACACTGTCCTTTAACACTGCATCCCCCTTATAGGGCCCAGTCTCTATACTGTGCCTCTCATTACACTCCTTCTCCTTAGCATACTGTCTCCTCCTGGCTGTGCCATTACAATGTTGCCCACTCGCACTTTCCTCACCCCATACTGTCACCTTACATTTGCCCTTCCCTCCTCATGTACGTCCTCCCTGCTAACCATACTGTCTCTTCACATATTTACTCTCGCTCTCCATATTTCCTCCTCACACATACCCTTTGATTACCCTTACGGTGTCCGCACCCATCACCCTTGCTCCCCATAGTCCCTCCTTACACATCCCATCACTCTTGCTCCCCATACTGTGTCCGCACCCATCTCCCCACTCACCCCCTCCCAATAGAATAAATTCATAAATCCATCTTCCTCCACACACAATAAATGCACCCCCCCACATACACACTGAATAAATCCCTGCCAGCCACACACTGAATAAATCCCCCCACACACACACACTGAATAAATCCCCCACATACACTGAATAAATCTCCCCCTACACACACACCGAATAAAAACCTCAAACATACTGAATAAATCCCCACACACAGACACACCCACTGAATAAATCCCTCACACACACATTGAATAAATCCACACACACACACTGAATAAATCCCCCTACACACACACTGAATAAATCCGCCACACACACATACACACTGAATAAATCCCCCACACACACTGAATAAATCCTACAGACTGAATAAAACGCACAAACACTGAATAAATCCCCCCACACACACTGAATAAACCCACACTCATACAGAATAAATTCCCTTTTCCCCCACAACAAACAAACACACACACACAAAATCCCCCCACGTTGAATCTTCGGTGTCTTCAGCTCCTCAGCCACAGGAGCATGTACCACCAATCCTCTTCTCTCTTCTGCACGCCGGCGAGTGATGTCAGCAGCATGATCACATGACCTGATGTCGCTCTGACCCGGCGGTCAGAGCTTCAATTCTACTCGTGTCTGTAAGACGCGAGTACAATTATTCTCTGGGAGCCAGCGCGCTGCAGCTTTTCTGTGCCAGCTGTCAGCTTGACAGCTGGCTCAGAGTACTGCCGACTCCCAGTCCGGGGTGCGGCACAATGCAACCGCCTTTGGAGACACTTCGGACCAACTGCGCCCCCCTGCTGGCTGCTCCTGGGGCACATGCCCCAGCTGCCCCCCCTAGATACGCCTCTGTATGATGCACCAATTCTGGAACCCTGTCTACATTGTTCCCAATTGCCCTGGTGCAGTGGAAATCAGTGCAATGGGATTAGGGGTTGATGACAGCTGTGATTTGTCAAAAATAAATGTTAGTAATGGAGAGGTGTCTGTCAGAAACCCCCATTACTAATCCAGTAAGAAAAAGGAAAAAACACACAAAAATCCTTTACTCACAACCCCCCCTGACAAATGCCCTAGTTCTCCCATTTATAAAAAAAATAAATATCATGCTGTTCCGAACTATTCAACGATATGACAATTTTCCACATTGTCTGAAGCATAGGGAGCGCCATAACAATGTTTCATAGGTCTTAGAGCCACCACTGAAGGGCATGTTGCTCTGCGAGACCGGCCCGCTATAAACAAATGTAACCTCAGTAACGGCAGTGAGTTTGCATGAGTTCCCAACCACCTGGGTCTCATGGAGCACAATGACCAGCAATCAGGGTGATATGGCGGACTGCCGGACAGCACTGTACGTGACTTAGCGACTGTGAGGCCCGGTATCCTTAAGTGAGATTTTAAGGTTACTAGAGTTCCCAGCTGCTGGAACATTTGGAGGTTGTGAACTCTGGTAAACCCTAGTAATGTTAAAGTATCCCTTAAAGGCTCCTTAAGCTGCTGCAAGACCCAGTGTCTGTGAACTCTGCAAACCTTACTGGAGTTCAGAGCCACTAGGTCTCCCAGTAAGGGCTCATACTCACATGCGAGAAACTCGTACGAGTCTCGCACGTCAATACCCGGCACTGCCGACGGCATTCAGATCGAAGCGTTCAGCTGCATGTATTTCTATGCAGCTGAACGCTCCGATCCGATTGCCAGCGACAGTGCCGGGTATTGACGTGCAAGACTCGTCCAAGTTTCTCGCATGTGAGTATGAGCTCTAACTGTGAGGCCTGGAAAACTGAAGAGAGCCTTTAAGGTTATTAGAGTTCCCAGTTGCTCGAACACCTGGATGCTGAAAACACTTGTAACCTTAGTTCACAGCCTCCAGGTGTCCCAGCAGCTGGGAACTCCAGTAACTTAAGTCTCCCAGTTGTGTGCACACGTTGCGTTTTTACCGTGTTTTTGATTGCATTTTTTACCTGCCTTTTTGTACAACAATGAATGCTATTTGAGGCTAATTGAAAATAAAAAAGGAAAAAAGGCTTAGCTAAAGAGATAGATAGATATTGGCCCCTTCACAGCCTAAAAATGCCAGTCCTCAGCCGCCCCAGAACTGGCACATCACATTAGATGTGCCATTTCTGGTGCCCTGTTTCAGCTCTGCCTGTTTGCCCTGGTTTGGTGGTATTTGGGGTAATGGGATTAGGAGTTGATGTCAGCAGCTGGCGCTGACACCTATCCCTGAGGTTACTAATGGAGAAGTGTCAGTCAGGCAGCCCCATTACTAACCCTGTAAGTAAAAATCAATAAACACACACACACATAAAAGTCCTGTATTTTATCAACACCCTCTTTCACTAATTTCCACAAAAAAATCCCATGCCGGTCTGCTGTAGTCCAATGAATCCGCCATAATCCACAGTGATATCCCATGACGAGCCCTGTCCAAAATTCCAGCATATGGATCCCCGTTTAGAAAACGAGGCTTCATAGACTGTCACACCAGCACACACTACTGGATCTCGCAGCACTAGGCGATAGCAGGAAGTGTCTGTGACATCAGTAAAGTTACCGTCGGTCACAAACACTGTTTTCCACACTGTTCCACAGCATCTGTGACTGGCGGTTACCTTCCTGATATCGCTGCTCATCATAGCGGGCAGCTCTCGCGCTACCCTCAGTGTGAGAACCAGCAGTGGCTGCTGCAGCATATCAAGCTTCATTCTGTGAACGAGGCTTCAAATGCTGTGGATGTCGGAGTGGTGATTGCAGTGCCGTGAACTGTGTCAGACCTGTGCAGGACCTTTACTTTTTAATAAATGAGGGGAATTGTCGGGAGTGTTTTTTTAAATTAAGGACTTTTGTGTGTCTATTTGTTCTTAAATAACTCATTTGCCAGATAAGCAAATGTAAATGCTTAATGAATATTCACTGCTTCCCCCACCCATCTCTCCGTGCTGAGAGTTGGGCAGGGGAACCAATGAATATTCATTTTATCCTCTGATTTCAGAGGTCAGTGAGCTGAGCATCAGGCCCCCAAGTCTTAGATAGACCTGATGATATAATGTGGCAGGCCAATCACAGTAATGCCAGTAGTCAACATGGCTACTGCATTACTGTGTATGGCAGGCAATCTCCACATGTTGACTGGCTGTCTAACAGCTGTGGAACATGCAGGACAGGGACTCAAGCATTGCGCTCGAGCAGCACAATACTTGGCCGAGTAACGAGCCTGCCCTAGCATCCTAATGCTTGAGCAAGTAACAAGCAGGGCCGAGCACGCTCCCTCAACACTGTCAATTATCATTCAATGGAAAGAATATGGTACCACAACAAACTTGCCAAGCGAGGGCCGCCCACCAAAACTCTCAACCCAGACAAAGAGGATATTAATCAGAGTGGCAGCACAGAGACCAGAGGTAACCCTGAAGGAGCTGTAGAGTTCCCAAGCAGAGACTGGAGTATAAGTCCATACGACCACAATAAGCCGTACACTTTATAGAGGTGGCTTTTATGGAAGAGTGGGCAGAAAAGAAGCCTTTACTTATACACAAAAATTGTAAGGTTCGTTTTGAGTTTACCAAAAGACATGTGGGAGACTCAGCAAATGTCCAACGTCCCATCCCAATATGTAGTAGATGTAATAATAATAATATTAGTAAATATCTCCAATTAGAAATGTAGTTATAGTCTTTCTGATTCGCTGTGTCTTCTTCCTCATGTGCAGGCATTGCAGGACCTTAGGTATCCATGGTTATGACTACTAGGAACTAGCTGTCACTATATCAGTGGTCGTAACCATGGATACCTAAGCTCCTGCAATGCCCGCACAAGAGGAAAGAGACATAGTGATTAAAAAAAATATACAATTGTAATTGGAGGTATTTGCTAATATTTATTATCATTATTATTATTTCACGTACTACATATTGGGATAGGATCTTGGAGATGGGAATACCCCTTTATCCTCTCAGCAGAAAATGCTACAGCCTGACAAACACTAGTGGCAGGTTCTTCTCTTGCCTCCTTTTTTTTAAAACTGTTCCAAAGCAGATCTAAGCCACAGCTGTCAAAGCAACATGTTATGTAGACTGGATATAGATGTACAAGAAGCATATAATGAGATAATCTTCGTGAAAGGACTGATAAATAAACACTGCTGTCTTGCTTCTGTTTTAGTGGATTACCAATTACCTTTTTAGATTTCTTGCAGCCAGATAGTTTGTTAGCAAGGATAGGTAGTCACTTTATCGGCTGGTTGTATATTGATTTAATTCATCATATATGAAATAATTGATTATAATTAACACCAGAAAAAAAGCAGCTAGTTAATTATTCAACCCTTTCACACTAGTTTTGCACACTGGAACTATTTTTACCCATTCTTCATGTGAGATTTGCACCAGGTAGTTTAGGGTTGCAATTTTAACCCCTTTACGACCTTAGACATATGCAAAAATTCAGGTTGAGAAGGACTTCCCAACCTTGGACATATGACTACTTCCTGGCGAATATTCACGCACAAACTCTGTGCATGCACGACCGCCGCCGGCTGTTCAAGTAATCTGATAACTGACATTTGGCTCTCACTGCCAGTGCCCGCACTGCTCCCGGCAGTTTAACCCCCTAAATGCTGCAATCCACATTGATCACAGCATTTAGAAGGTAGGTAGAGGAAGGGTGCTCACTCTCCCCTACGACCAGCAACATCATTGTGAAGGGCCGATTGTTGCCGTGGTGACCTGACTTCGTCATGACGACATCTGGATCACCAGGGCTAGCAAGCTTGTTAGATCTTGCGCAGTGCATGGTCTATCAAGCTTGGGTCAGTGCAGCACTGACAGTTTATAAAGCATTGCAATAGTTTAAAAAGCAATCAGACTGCAAAAAGTGAAAGTCCCATAGAGAGACTAAGTAAAAAAAATGATTTTTTTATGTATTTGTTAAATCTGAAAA
>VIAB01001979.1:94525-123365 GCA_009801035.1 Oophaga pumilio | reverse complement strand
AGGGAGGAGGCCCTCGGAACAACGCAATCACATTGTGTTGTTCTAAGGGTTTCAGGGAAGCACACAGCGAGTCGCCTCCCTGCGCGATGCTTCCTTATGTCACCGGAACACTGCGGTCATGTTTGAACGCATTGTGCCGGGGGTTAAAGTGCTGGGAGCGGCCCGTGACCACTCCTGGCACTTAGTGCTGGGTGTCAGCTATGAGAATTAGCTGACACCCAGCCACGATCAGCTGCGCTCCCCCCCCTGAGTGCGGCTGATCGCATATGACGTATTATTCCGTCCATGGGAATTAATTCCCAAGGCACATGGACAGAATAGTACGTCAGATGGCAGAGAGGGGTTAAATGATCTCTAAAAGGCCTAAAGTTAAAGATAACACATTTCCTTTGTATTTTAAGTGTTTGCCCCATTCCTGATTTCCTATTCTTTTGTATGTTTGCAACACTTAACTTTTTCAGATTACCAAACAAATTTAAATATTACACAAAGAAAACACAAGTAAACAAAATATGCAGTTTTTAAATGAAGGTCTTTATTAATAAGGAAAATAGAAATCCAAACCTACAAGGTCTGTGTGAAAAAAGTGATTGCCCCCCCTTAAAAAATAAATTAACTGTGGCCTGATTATCGCCACACCTGTTCTCAATCAAGAAATGACTTAAATAAAACCTGCCTGACATGCCGCGATCATGTCAATTCTTAAAATATAAAAGGTGAAAATATATATAAATATATACTTGCCTAAAATACAATGGAAATATGTTGTCTTTAACTTTAGGACTTTTAGAGATAATTTCATTTTCAACTTGCTTAACTCTTTATATTATCAGTAATTTTGACCAGGGGTGCCAAAACTTTTACATGCCACTACAGGTCTTTCGGTAAAGCATGCTACCATTATTTCTGCCATGTTCAAATATATTCAACTGAGAAATCCTGATGCCGCCATATGAATTTGGTTGCTCATTTGACAATCTGTCTCAAATTCTATGTGCCAAATTATCTTTCAAATATCTTTCCAAGCATCAATTGTGGTCGGTTAGTTGTTTTAAGCCTTTGCTGGATAGAACTGATGCCAAAGTTGTGCACCAGTCGGGCTTCCACAGCTGGATAAATAATAGCTGCGTGCAGTGTCTCCTGACCTGATTCTAGGACCACTTCAATGCAAAAACTTATGCGTTGAATGTATGGAATAATAGTTATGGGATCAGGTATGGTATCAGTTTTTACTTCCTCTGGTGAAATGTAGATACCCCAGAGGAAATAAAATGGACAAGCTCATACAGGGAAGACTTCTGATTTATACCACTATTTTTGTACCTGCTAATACGTAAAAAAAATGCACAATGCACAAGGTTTTACTTGCAGCATTGAATCATATGAATACAGAACGCAATCAAAATCCAATTTCTTTCAGAAATTATTCAAATTTTCAGTTAAATAAAGCTAAAAATGATCAACACATGATTGCATACAATTCAACACAAATTGTTAGAGCAATTCTGTATGGATGATGCAATGCTTTAAGGAATTGATTACAACAGCAAAGAAAATGTAGATATTTTTACATGTCTAAATAGCAAAAGACCCATGTGTTTGTTACATTTTCAGGCCCTGCTCTATAACTAACAACCAAGCAATTACCAAATGAATGAAATGTGATCAGCTGGAAAAGAAAAAACAAAAAGTATAACATAAAATGTCTAATCAAATAATAAAGCGATAGGTCAAGTAGGGAGTAAGGTTACTATATTGTTCAGTATTTCCATGCTCCTAGCTGATGGCTTTATTGGACCCCCATATGCATTAAAGTTGGCTGAACCCATCGATATCGGTGGGTTTGGCCAATGGCCTAAGCTATATGGAGGTGCTGGCTGAGCAATGTTTGGGATAGCTGTTGATTGCACATGTCTGAATTCGAGCTCCCAATCATGTTTTTCTTATGAGATCATCTGCCTGTTAACAAGTCAGCCAGCAACTTTCTCACAGAGAACACAGAAGAAAGGATGGGCGTACCCGTGGATGTTTGGATCCATTGGGTTCAGCTGAACTTTATAAAAATCTTCGGGTCGGGTACCAGAATGGTAACCAAACTCTATCGCAAATCCGGACCACATTAAAATAAATGGGGGGGCCGGAACATCCGGTGGTTCCCACGCTGTCACCTGTGTGACAGAGTAGGAAACAGCAGCTCCGACCTTACTGATGTTACTGCTGGTCATAGCGCTGCGCTTCACAAGCTCTCACACAGTTGACAGTGTGTGAGCCAGCAGCTGTGACGGCAGTGAAAAGGTTACCAGCAGTCAGGCGTCAGCTTATGACTACTACTCTCATCTGACAGCAGCAAGAGCAGGCATACGCTGATAAGAGTGTTCACCAGCCAGCACCTGAGCATAGTGAGAAATATATCAGTGAGATAATTAGTGCAGTGCATGTGTAGCTTAGTGTACATGTATTTACCTAATAAATAAAAGAAACAAATTGCATGAGGTCCCCCTTATGTTTACTAACCTGCTGAGGGAAACAAACAGCTTGGGGTCTGGTATTATTATTTTGGGAAGGGACCAATATCTATGAAGCTTCCCTAGCTATTAATATCAGCTCACAGCTGTCTGCATTGTCTTTACTGGTTATTAAAATGGGGAATCTCCCCCCAAAAAATGACGTGAGGTCCCCACCAATATTTAGTAACCAGCAAAGGCTAAATAGACATCTGTGCGCTAATATTAGTAGGCTGGAAAAGCGCCATGGATATTGACCACCTTCCAGACTAATAACATCAGTACTCAACTGCCACCAGAAATTGCGCAGCCATTAGGTGCGCTGTTGTGAAGACCTTTAATCTGGCTTCTGAGTTTGGGCTCCCTCAGGTGGTTGCTTCTGTTAATGGAGCTGCTCGGGCTGACAGAAGTCGATCACCTGAGGGGGATGATTGGAAATCAGGTGTTACTGACTGGGGAGATATAAGTGAGCAGCCTTCCCTGTTATGTTTCGGTAGCTGAGGAGTGCAGGTAAAAAAGGCAATACACCAGAGAAGTTGGAATCTATGAGATTGCAGTACCCTGACTAACCACCACAACTAGAGGCAGCCGTGGAGCGTTCCTACGTTGGTCCTAGACGCCTCGTCACAGCCTGAGAAACTAACTACACCTAAAGATAGAAAGAGGAAAGCTATCTGCCCCGGAGCAGATCCCCAAAGAACATAGAAAGCCCCCAAACATGTAATGGCGGTTAGACAAGATGAAATACTGACACAGACAGAAAATAGTATGAGCAAACGTTGGGGCCCAAACTACCTAAATTGAAAAGGATAGGAAGGGCACTTACTGCAATCCCAAAAAACCCTGAAAAGCACCAACTCTACTAATTTCAAAATCACCTGAGATCACACGACCTCTACCACCTAAATTAGTCCTCTGGTGTAACAAAATCAAAACAGCAGCCACTGAAAAAACTGGAAAAAGCAAAAGTACAAACATCAGTGGCTGAACTAAACTGAGAGGGTCAAAAGCCCCCGGAGGGGACCCTGAAGGCCCCCACAGAAGTGCAGGACAAAATGCAAAAATCAAGCACAAAAACAAAAAGAAGAAAATGTCTTATCTGTTAGCAGGAGATGCAGACACGACACAGCAGGCTACAAAGGAAACAGGACTCAAGGATTGAGACCAGAACAATTGATCACCGGCAACCCTGATGGGAAGGCGACTCCCTTATATAAGACCAGTCAGTAACACCTGATTCCCACTCCTCACAATCTTCACTGGACAGTCCAGTACCGCTTGTAACCACCAGAGGGAGCCTCTGCTCAGAACTCATTTCAAGTCCATTCACAACACTTCCCATAAAGCTTGCCGGTGATTTGTTTCTTCCTAGAATTTTGGAAGTCTGCTTGCGCCCTGCTGTGTCCTGCATCTTTCAGATAAGTTATTTAGCTGTTAAATCTGTGGCTTTTGTTTACATTTTGCTTTTCTCAGTTTTCTGCCTTGCTGGAGTTAGTTCAGCCGTGGTTCCATGCTGGGACCCGTGCTGGACTCTGTGTTCATTTGCCACAACCTGCTTCAGTCTTTCTGTGGTTCTAGTTCCCTGCTATTTCAGTATCTGTTGTTTTGCTTCCAGTATCACCAGAGTTCTGATTTAGCGGGGGAGAGGTCGTGTGGCCTCAGGATTTTTGCATATCAGACGTGTTGAATTTTTCTTAGGGTTTTTGCTGGATTGCACACAGTATCCTTTTCTGTACTGTTCTATCTAGACAGTCTGGGCCCCAGCATTTGCTTATTCTATTTTCTGTCTGTGTTTGTGCCTCATCTGTCTCACCGACAATATATGTTTGGGGCCTATCTATTCCTTTGGGCTCTACTCCGGGGCAGTTAGCTTCCCCTTTCTCTCTTTAGGCTTAGTTAACTCTTTGGCTGTGTCGAGGCGTCTAGGTCATCGAAGGTACGTCCCACGGCTAATTCTAGTTGTGTTGTCAGTTTAGGAGTCTGCAATCCGCTAAGTTACCAACCTCTCTGGTGTCTGGTTGCCTTGGCTATTTTGCCTGTTATCCTCCTCGGTTACCGAATCATAACAGTGTGCCAATTCTGGGACTTAGCCTCGGCTCTTCCCACTTGCCCTGGTGCATTGGCAAGTGCGGTAATGGTTTTGGAGTTGATGTCAGCTGTTTAATGTCCGCTGACATCAAGCCCAGGTGTTAGTAATGGAGAAATGTCTATAAGACAGCATTGTTACTAACCCAATAAGTTTATGTATAAAAACAAATACAGAGCAAAGTCCTTTAATTAAATAGAACACTCCCTGATGCTTTTTTACTCATTTATTAATGTAAAAATAAAAATAAAAAATCAAAGTTATACTCACCTGTCCGCCAATAATCTATAATGTTTATGACCCACAAATGAGCACCAACACAGCTACATCTGGTTGAATTGCTGAGTGGTGACATCAGTAATGCTACCGCTCAGCCCAACAACTAGCTCACACTGAGCTCAGCATGAGAACAAGGCTCTGTGTGACTGGCAGTGACATCATTAAAGTTACCTCGGGTCACATGCAGCTGTGTTCTCAACCTCAGCTCAGTGTCATCTGATTGTCTTGCTGAGCAGTAATATTACTGATGTCATTGCTCAGCAATGCAACCAAATGTAGCAGAGTTGGCGCTTGTCCTGGGACATCAGCATTGTGGATTATCAGCAGACAGGTGAGTATAACTTTCATTTTTATTTTTATTTTTAAATTAATAAATGGATAAAACAGTGTCAGTGAATGTTTTGTTCAAATAAAAGACTTTGTCCTGTCTGTGTTTTTATACTTAAACTTTGAGGGTTAGCAATGGGGTTGTCTTATATATGCCTCTCCATTATTAACACCAAGGCTTTACCCCATTACCACACTAGCCAACGTATCAGGTAAGGTGGGAAGAGCCAGGCAAAATGATGGAATTGGAACATCTAATGGATGCGCCTTTTTTGAGGTGGCTGCAAGCTGCTATTTTTAGGCTGGTGTGCCCAGATACATGGCCCCTTCCCAGCCTCAAAATACCAGCCCCAACTGGTATGGCTGCTTTAGCTTGGCTAGTTATCAAAAATGGGGGGACCCCATACGTTTTTTTTAAATTACTTATTTAAATAATTTTAAAGAACGTCATGGGGACACCTCTATTTGTGATAACCAGCCAAGATAAAGCTGACAGATGAGGGCTGTAGCCTGCAGCTGTCAGCTTTACCAGCGCTTGTTATCAAGAATAAGGGAGACCTAACATCTTTTTTTTAATTTTTTTTCTACACAGTGCGCTGGCTAATCGCAGTCATTTCAGTACTTGACATGGCTGTGATAGGGCCGGAAGTGCCCACACAGGAAAAGCTTGTTGATTGGCAGTGTTGCGGCCTTTCAACAAGCTTTGCTGAACCCCAACAGTAACACAGTCTTCCCGGAGAAGTCAATGTTTTGGTGTTTTGGGTCCATGCACAAACACTAAGTGTTCAGTATGGACCCCGAACTTTACCGTTTGAGTTTGCCCATATCTACACAGGAGCGCTTGGCCTAGCAAGCACTTCTGTGTATGTGAGTGTTGGCTGAGATGGCTGTCGGATGAATGATCGGCTGAAGCATTGTTCGGTCAATAGCCATCTAAGATTTAATTTGGGAGAACACTTCTAAAACCTCATGCACAGAGTATATCTATCTGTCATTTTCTACAGCAGAATACAGTGAAGATTCTGGAGTGGCCATGGCAGTCTCCTGACCTCAATATCATTGAGCTACTCTAGGGAGATCTCAAGCGTGCAGTTCATACTAGATAGCCCAGGAATTTACAGGAACTGGAGGCTTTTTGCCAAGAAGAGTGGGAAGCTTTACCATCTGAGAAAATAAAGAACCTCATCCACAACTACCACAAAAGACTTCAAGATGTCATTGGGTTGTCATTATGATTTAAAAAGAGAAAACACAGTAGTTTGTCAATAAATGGCTTCACCCAACCACTAACCATGAGTGGAGAAAAAGTTTTGGTGTTATCATTCATATTCTCTGAAAAAAGGCCAAGAAAGCAAACATTCTGCCGGGGTATGTAAACTTTAGAGCACAACTTTAGATATACTGTACATGGAGAACTTGCAAATATGTCCTACAGAGTCATATGTGCTCAGCATGCTTCCATATGGTATCTCCAGGGCTGCCACCAGGATTTTCAGGGCCCCATACTGGCAAATTTTTGGGCCCCCTTGGGACTCCACCCAGTCTCCACCCCAGCTCTGCCTCCACCCCTCGAACCTTCCACAGTCCCACCACACACTCATGTAAAAATTCCACTTCGGCACCACATCCTCACCAATCACACATTATTAACAGTTGCCATCAAACACCATATCACCTACATGGCCATCAGCTTTAGTTTTGGCCAAAGGATTTTTTAAGTCACCACCACGACAAGGTAGACTCTTTTGGCCAGCCCCTATTCTGCTCTAACCTTTTAAAAAATTCTTTAAATATCCAATACTCTTTTTAAGGATATTTTTATTTATTTTTCTTCAAGGGAATGTGTCACATACATTTTTTAAAATGACCAATACCACATACAAGTTTGACCATGACCAGACTACTTATTACCATCACATAGAGACTGAAAATCACATACAAAGAAGAAATGGTGCCACACCATGACCAGACTACATGTTGCCACCACATAGTTACCGAATATCACATACAAGGAACAAATACTGCCACACCATGATCAGATCACATATTACCACCCCATAGTGATCAAATAATACCACATACAAGGGACAAATGCTGACACACCATGACCAGATCACATATCAGCACATAGTGACTGAATAATACCACAAACAAAGAACAAATACTGACATACCATGACCAGACTACATATTACAACTACATAGTGACCGAATACCACATACAAGGAACAGACACTGCCACATCATGACCAGACTACATATTACCATGACATGGTGACATACCACATACAAGGAATAAATACTGCCACACCATGATCAGACCACATTACCACCACATAGTGACCAAATAATATCACATGCAAGGGACAAATACTGACACACCATGATCAGATCATATATTACCACCAAATAGTGATCAAATAATACCACATAGAAGGAACAAATACTGCCACATAATGACCAGACTACATATTACCACGACATAGTGACCAAGTAATACCACATACAAGGAACAAATACTGCCGAACAATGACCAGACCACATATTACCATCACATTTTGCCGGGGTATGTTAACTTTTGAGCACAACTGTATCTATTATCTATTTATCTATCTATCCATCTATGTAATATCTATCTATTTTCTATCTATCTTCTATCTATTTATTTATCTATCTTTTATCTATCTATTTTCTATCTATATATCTATCGCTAATATCCATCTATCTACCTATCTATCTATCTATCTAGAAAAAGAAAAAAGTGAAAAAGCAACACATAAAACAGTCATCGGGTGCAAAAGCCTTCCAGGTATATACCAAACCTCCTAAATATCTCTGATGACGTTTCAGTCCCAAATATGTGGACCTTTTTCAGGCTTGAAAAAGGTCCACATCTTTGGGACCGAAACGTCGCCAGATGGGCAATTAAACTGCACATGAATTGACTTCACTATGGTGTGCTGCTTTCATCTTTGAAGAGAAATCTATCTATCTATTTATCTATATTTTATCTATTATCTATCTTTTATCAATCTATTATCTATCTATCTATCTATCTGTCTATCTATCGTCTATCTATCGATTATCTCCATTTACATTCCGTTAGTTATAGCTAATCTTAAATATGTTTTTAGCTAAATATATTAATAGTCTTTATATTCTGCCTGGGTGCAAGCACCTATTCTCACTTAATGTCAAAAGGCATTTATATGTTTAGAAGTTAAGCTTGGACGGCTGAAAGCCCTATGGCATAGCTGAAGGCAAACTTCTAACAGGCAGAGTAAAATGTAATGTAATGTTTGAGTATACATTATGGAAGGCTTTTAAGTAGTGCATACATTATACATTAGATGCCACCATTCAGTAAATTGCAGAATAACATTTTATTCAAGAAGACAGTCTTTTTCATTAGATGATAACACGTGGCTATAGACACCTGTGCACAATAAAGTATTTTGAACATAGGATTTACCAGCATATTTAGAAAGGAATGCAGCATTGGGCTGCACACATGTAAAAGAAACATTATCTACTTTGCAGACACAAATTAGACAGTTGACATGAAATATTAACATTATGAACCCAAAACTCATTAGTAGGTTGGGTATTAACTGCTTGAGCAACTACGGTATGAAATAACAAGGATACAATATATGGAAATTCATTTTCCTCTTGGAGACTGATTAATTGCAAGCATGAGTCTAAACTGAAAGTCCTGCTAATATTTCTTCTCTAGTGAATATTCTATTGAAAAGCATGTCCCATTATTATTGGTCAAACCCTTCTAAGGTGTGCCTACAATGCTCAGCAACTCAAACTGTAGGCATGCTCAGGTTAATATTTTTTTCATGTTTGGATTTTCTAAGGAAATCAGACTATATGGAGAAAATCCGCACAGAGCACACAAACTGCATATTACATACCTCTCCTTTGGAGATATCATTCTGAATGGATGATTCAAGAAATATGTCATGTTATTTTGTTAAGCTGTTGTTGCCTTGAAGGGAACCTGTCACCAGGTTTGGCCGATATGAGTTATGGCACCCGCTTTCCAGGGCTTATATATAGCATTCAATAATGTTATATAAAAACCCCAACCCAACCTGTAAGAGAACAAAGATAACTTTTGGGGCAGCACGGTGGCTCAGTGGATAGCACTGCAGTGCTGCAGTCCTGGGTTCAAATCCCACCAAGGACAACATCTGCAAGGAGTTGTATGCTCTTCCCATGTTGCATGGGTTTCCTCCCACATTCCAAAGACATAATGATAAGGAATTTATATTGTGAGCCCCATTGGGGACAGTGAAGATAATATGTGCAAAAACTATAAAGCACTGCGGAATATGTTGGCACTATATAAAGAGATTATTATTAACTTTTATTATACTCACCAGCAGGGCGGTCCGGTCTGAGGGGTGTCGCTCCTCTTGGTCCGGCGCCTCCCATCTTCTTGCGATTCCGTTCTCCTTCTTGCTTCATGTGGATGACGCGTCCCTGCATCCTCCACACAGGCCCCCCGAGCATTGCGCTCCTGCGCAGCCGCACTTATCTGCCCTGCTGAGGGCAGAGTAAAGTCCTGCAGTGCGCAGGTGCTGGGCCTTTCTGACCTTTCCCGGCGCATGCATACTGCAGTACTTTGCCTGTGCAGAAGCGCAGTGCCGAGGAGACTGTGTGGACAGGCCCCCCAGCATCGCCTTCCTGCGCAGCCGCACTTATCAGCCCTGTTGAGGGCAGAGCAAAGTCATGCAGTGCGCAGGCGCTGTACCTTTCTGACCTTTCCCGGTGCATACACACTGCAGTACTTTGCTCTGCCCTCAACATGGCAGAGAAGGACTCCTGCGCAGGAGCGCAGTGCCAAGGAGACTGTGTGGATGATGCAGGGACACATCATCCACATGAAGCAAGCATGAGGACAGTATCTCAAGAAGATGGGAGGGGTCAGACCAAAAAGAGCGACACCTCTCAGACCGGACCACCCCGCAAATGAGTATAATAAAAGTTATTTTTTAGTTCTTACAGGTCGGGTTGGGAGCTTATATACAGCATTTTAGAACGCTGTATATAAACCGTGATAGGCGGTGACGGCATCTCATATCGGCCTAACCTGGTGACAGGTTCGCTTTAACTCTCTTTGCAGTATGAAATACTTTACATTATGCTCATAAGTGCTTTGTACCTACTTGGCTTATAAATATTGTTTATGTATATAATTCTTTATCAAAGCGACCATTTGTATTATGTCAATTTTTGTACAGATATACCTTGAAAAAGGCCTTACACAGTCGAAACACTGTATTTGGATTTAATCTGTTTATCATATGGGTCAACTGAATAAAGTTACATTTCTTTTCTGCAAATAGAGTGCCAAAGTGTCTTTTGTTTATATATAACATTTATTTAAAAAAAGGTGCAACTAGAATAACGAATTAGGTGAAAACAAAACAAGGCAGAAAACTAGACAAAAAAGGCACAAAGGCAATGTTGAATCAGTGAATATGTGTCAACAAATGCTCATTTTCTTCCCTCTTATAAGTGTAATCAGGATATAAGAACATGTACATTTGTATACCATCTGGACAAGCAGGCTAGTCAAGACCCGGTGCTAAGCAAGCTGACAAAACTACAATACCAGACACAGCACATGGAAAAAATAATGGTACTTCTTCTGGAAAAAAAAGATTTAACTACATTTTCGAATTTTACCTAACAGTTTACTAGTCTATGCTCTGCTATAAATCTAATGATGCATCAGCTCAGCATCATATGATCAGCTACAAACAGTACAACCTCTGCACACTGTAAAGATATGTGTTTATCCTTCCCTGTATATTCTCCTAAACATTCCAAGAGACTATAAGTATGCATTCATCAAAGCTAGAATGTATTCTTCTTCATTATAATTGTGTGTCAGGGTCAGTTTAAACAACTCTAATCTAACTATAAGTGTGACCTCCACAGTTACCAGCTGGACAAGATTCTGGAGTAACAGTGTCTTGTCAATGGCAAAAATGTTAATGGGTCTTTCCAACCTAACTGTTACTAACCCTAATTTCAGAACCAGTCCAGAATTAATGAAGTTGGAGGCAGAACTACAGTCATTGAAAGCTAATGCAGATAACCACTGGTTCTTCAAAAGTAGTTCCACATTTAGCAGTATTTTTCTGAGAAGTAAGAAGGTACTTGGGAGTCTGGGTGACCTCCTCAACAATCACCCAAACTTAGGCGTTTGGAGGTGGAAACATCATGTTGTGGGGCTGTTTTTCAGCATACGGCACTGGGAAACTTGAAGTGGTTGAAGGAAGGATGAATAGACAAATGTACAAAGACATTCTTGACAAAAATCTACTGCCTTCTACCAGGATGTTGAAGATGAAATGAGGGTGGACATTTCAGTAAGACAATGATGTCAAACACATAGCCAAGGAAACTCTCAATTGGTTTCAGAGAAAGAAAACAGACTGCTAGAATTACTATGCCAAGCACGCAGCCTGAATCCAATAGAAAATTTATGGAAGGAAGTTCATAAAAAGTGTCAACAAAACTTAAGGATTTGAAGAGTGTTTGCGTGGAAGAATGGGCCCAAATCACATCTGAGCAATGCATGTGACTAGTTTCTCCACACAGGAGGCATCTTGAAGCTGTCATCACCAACAAAAGCTTTTGTGCAAAGTATTACTATTGCAAGATTTCAGCTGGTGTCATGACTTTCCATGGCTTTTTGCACCTCTCTTTCCTCATGTGTTCAATACTTTTTCCTAATGTTCTTTCTCATTATTACACATACTGTAACTTAACTTATGGACATATATGGCTTGATTATTTTGCCTGTGTGGATTGGATGAGTTGTTGCCGACATCTGGTTAGAATTTCATGTCAATAGCTCATTTAGAAATATATTTACTTAGAAAATTGGTGACATGTTCAATACTTATTTCAATTGCGGTAAATTGTACATGTGGAAAAAAATTCTGCTGCATTTTTTATAGTAATGATGCCGCGTCTACATAGAGTATGCATACAAAATAACAACGCCAGTCTGTAGATTGGATTCCAAACTAACTGACTTAAATTTGTTTACTTATTCAAACCCTTTAAGTGGGAAAATATTTCCAGTATTGCAGCACTGTACTTCAGTCCATGATATATCAATACAGTATGATATAAGTTTCTTTAGGTAATAGTATGCTAAATAAACAAATGGACATATCTTACCTGAACCAAGTTCCATCCTTTTAGAGACTCTGCTATAATGGAAGTTACTGAAGGACATACTCCACCAAAGACCATCAAATGATTAGGTCCATACTTGATGGCATCATAAAATGACTTTAATCCTCTTGCGTTGTCGCACTGAAAAAAAAATAATAATATGAGTTACCCAAAGCAGAAGTGTCTATTCATAATAACCTTGTGACAGTTTATGCAAGGAAGGAATACTAGCTGTAAGGTCTGCAATACACAAGATCTTTAGAAATGTGTCATTCTGAGTTTGCTTCAGTAAGAAATTCACATAGTAATACCAATCATATCTATAACATCTACTTATAATCAAAATATAAACAGAAATGCTCAAACATTGTTGACTTTAAGCAGACGGTCTATGATGCAATTTTTGTGGCAACTAGGGCTGGTATATAACTAAGCAAATGATGAATAGCGAGAATCTAATGCTACTTTGGTTAGGCTAGAGCTAAGCAACAATTTTTACCCTACTAAGGATCGTAGAAAAAATTATCTTGTGACCTGTCATCTTATGTAACTGTAAGAGTGAGAACTTAAAAGGGTTTCCAGTGAAAACAAGTTGTTAATTATTCCCAACAAGGTTATAATTTGCTGATTGGTGGGAAACTCAGCTCTGGAACCCTCACACCAGTTTGGAAATTTTTATCTCTGTTACAAATCCCGCACTCCATTTCTTCCCTATGGGGATGCCAGAAAAAGCTGAGTGCTGTGCTCAGCAGTTCCGTGGGTAGTGAATGTAGCGGCAGACTGAGCATGCACACTACCACTCCAAAGAGGATAACATTTCCTCGTTCTGCCAATTGTTGTGGGTCCCAGCGGTTGGATTTCCACAGATCAGCCGGTATTCTAAGGGCTTATTTCAGCCAAACCCTAACCACTTGCACACAAATCTCCTCACCGGAGGTGCCGGTATTCTAGGGGCTTATTTCAGCCGACCCCTAACACATGCGTGCATGATCACACTGGCACAAAGCACATAATGCAATTGATACTAGCGCATGGCCGCATGGCCATACAACCCTTTTATAGTAGCAACTACAGGGCCTGCCAGAAAAGGTCCAATGAGAAACTGTACAGAACACATGTAGTTTCAGGACCTTCCTGGCGGACCAATAGGAGCTGCCGCAGTACCTGAGCATGTGACCCCTGATCTCCAATGAGAGATCTTACCCTGGGCATGCTCAGAAGGGGAAATGCATGACTTAGTCCTAAAGACGTCTGCTCGCCGCTGACCAGTACTGGCCACAATAGCAGAACCTGGAGAGACAGCAGTAAACCTCTGCACAGTACTAGGCTGAGCAAGACGCTGGGACCGACGTCTCTGCTGAGGAGACTCCACTGCGGCCGGAGATGGATGGGGGACCGCAGCGGGAATGGCTCGAGATTCCCCGTGCAGAAGCAGGAACTCGACCTCTAACAGTCCACTACAATAATATTGAAGACGTATTCAATATCAGATCGTGGGGGCGCAACACCTAGCACCCCCATCAAGCAGTTGTCACCAGCTCCGGCAGTGGCTAAATGTAAAGAGTACATGGAGTGGAACACAACAGTTTCAAGTAATGATAATTGGCCACTTCCAGGGACTGCAAATTAGCTACTATTCACATTACAGATTAGCTCCTACTCGTATCTTAAAAGGAGGTTGAAAGTTGGGAATGTCAACTGCTGTACCCCCAGTAATCTGCAAGAATTCAAAAACATGCTAATAATATTTTGTTTTTTATTGTGTCTCTTAATATAGTTATTAACCTGTTTCATAAAATCAAACCTATTTTAGGAGTTGCCCACTTCAACTTATCTCAACAAACATATTAGAGACATGACTTTGTGGCAATTACTAAGATGCACTGGTGGCTTGTAAAAACAGTCCTATCACAATATCAAAATGGCAGTTGATGGAGATGTATCTAGTCTTGTCCATCACATTCCTACAGTTGAAAACACTTTCTGATGTGCAGTATTTTTCAAATAGAAAAGGGTGATGGATGAATATGACGCACTGTGCTGTCTGTGAAGAAGGATCTACTAAAAAGATCAATCTGAGATCTTGTAATACATATATATTAGTAAATGCCAAAAATCATGCCCCATTTGATAAAAAAGGTGTTAAAAAACCTACAACCTGGTAATATGGTAATATGCCTTGAGTACCAGAAGGCCAATAAGCCTGCATTTTTACCCACTCAAGCCATGAATATGATTGTGTAGCACATGAAAAGTTAAGTTAGTCAATCCCTTTAGGATATAGGGGTTTCAATCACTTGGGTGTGACAGGAGGAAAACAGGAGGCTCGTGCCTTTGAAAGTTCATGTGGGTTTATTCTTTCATAAACCGCCAGAAGCAAAAAGAGAAAACAAACAGCCTTTAGATCAGGCAAAGAATATACAAATGTCCATAGCAGGGCTTTGCTCTGCCAGGCCTGTGTGCACACAGGCTGGGGTAGTGTCCAGTAATTCGGCTTGGACTGCCCCCCAAGGAAGCGAGGTGCAAAACGTGCATCGGGGCTCCAGTGTGGCACGGGGATACTCATACTATGGGTAAGGAACTCTTGGGACTTTTCAGACTAATATGTGTCTTTGGGCTCTCTAGATAGGGACCATTGTGCATTGTGAGGCTTAATAGTATTAGGTTGCCACCTTCATGTTGGTGGTGCCTCCATGCATTTTTTGTATATATAGGAGTTCATTTCCTTTACCACTATTTATCATCCATTACTTGTAATTTAGTATGTGGGATTCCTGTTCCCGGTATTTACATTTTGATATGTACCCTGTGCTGCTAACACAGTTGTATCACTGCCCGCTTGATTTTACACATATCTTTGATCATTTTTCGTAACGTATGTTATATAATATCTTATTATGTCCTGTCTATTTAATGTTTAATAAAGATATTTATATTTTTGACTATAACGGGACTTTCTAATATATTGTTTTTCCCAAGTTTGACTATTTTATTTAAAGAGATTTAAGCTCCCACAGTTTTCTTTGATGCTATTTAGATCTTATGGAGAGTGTCTCTAACCATTACTATGTTTTTTTTTGCTAATCCATGTTCCTAGCTATGTATTTACCATAAATGTGATTGTGTAGCACATGAAAAGCTAAGTTAGTCAATCCCTTTAGGATGTAGGGGTTTCACTCACTTGGGTGCGACGTGAGGAAAACAGAAGGCTCATGTCTTTGAACGTTCATGTGGCTTTATTCCTTCATAAACCCCCAGAAGCAAAAACAGAAAACAAACAGTCTTTAGATCAGGCAAAGAATATACAAATGTCCATAGCATTGCTCTGCTCAGCCAGGCCTGTGGGCACACAGGCTGAGGTAGTGTCCAGTACTTTGGCTCGGTCTGGAGCCAAACACACAGGAGGCCTTCTCCCTCCCAACACACAAACCATGTGACAAACAACAGCCTCCATTAAATAGGCTGTAACCACACCCAGAGGTGAGGTATGTGGGTAGCCAGAACCTCCCATCTCTCATAGCTACCAGCAACTCAGACCCAGGTGCAACAAATGAACCTCTTAGTGCTTTCATGCACTAGAGAAAATACTCCGGGTTACATCACAGAGACAAGCCATCTCTGTCACACATACCTCCCATCGACTATGCGACCATTAGCCACACTACAAGGACCAAAAACATTGCACCAGCTGAGAGAAATCAGGCTTTGAGGTTGTGTTGGGAAGTGCATTTAGTCGTCATGAAAGACATAGCTGAACTGGAGCGGGTGCAGAGAAGAGCGACCAAGGTTATTAGAGAACTGGAGGGTCTGCAATACCAAGACAGGTTATTACACTTGGGGTTATTTAGTTTGGAAAAACGAAGGCTTAGGGGTGATCTTATTACAATGTACAAATATATGAGGGGACAGTACAAAGACCTTTCTAATGATCTTTTTACTCTTAGACCTGTGACGGGGACAAGGGGGCATCCTCTACGTCTGGAGGAAAGAAGGTTTAGCCATAATCACAGACGCAGATTCTTTACTGTAAGAGCAGTGAGACTATGGAACTCTCTGCCGTCTAATGTTGTAATGAGTGATACCTTACTAAAATTTAAGAGGGGACTGGATGCCTTTCTTGAAAAGTATAATATTACAGGCTATATTCACTAGTTTCCTAGATACAGCGTTGATCCAGGGAGCTAGTCTGATTGCCGTATGTGGAGTCGGGAAGGAATTTTTTTCCCCAATGTGAAGCTTACTGTTTGCCACTTGGGTTTTTTTTGCCTTCCTCTGGATCAACATGTTAGGGCAGGTTAGGATAGGATATGGGTTGAACTAGATGGACTTAAAGTCTTCCTACAACCTTAATAACTATGTTACTATGTTACTTCTAGCTTCTCAGCCTCATGTGTATTTCCTAACTATTTCCGCCCCAATGCAATTCCAGAAACAATTTCAAAATGTGATTTATTGCTGATGGGGCACTAGTTTGGAGTCATAACTGCACCAATAAGCTTATCTTTTAAAGGGCTAATAAATGATTTGGAGCAGTTAAAGCTTCTGGCTATCTTTAAAGATTTTTGTTGTAAACATCGGTAATAGAACAAACATATAAAGCTATTGGACAATGTAGTACATCCATGTCCTTCCCATGTGCTTTTAGACAGAATATATTGCTTATAAACCCATAAATGCCATATATAAGAACTCAGAGTGCGTAATGGTCCAATAGTGCAGCCTGACCCTAAAGACTTCAGCTGTATCCATTTTGATATTAGGGCAGTGCAAGATTATTGGCTTAAGGTTTATGTCTTTCAGTTTTCCTTGGTACACTTCTTTCCAACAAAATACCCAAAAGAATAAAGCAAAGAAAGAAGTAAAGCAACATAAAACCTCTCTGCACTGAAATGCTTGTCTACTTGGAAGAATACATTGCTACTGAAGACATTACCTACTAACTATGTTTGCATGTCAATGACATTGACAAAAGATTCACATGTTTTCCTATCTATTATTCACCAAGTGTTTTGCTTGCACTTGATCACAGCTCCGGGGTTATGATATGATTGGGACATTTATGCTCGTTTATTTTGGTTGCCCTGCATTGTGAGTGAAAGATTCTGCTCATTTCATGTCAACACAATTAATACCCCTAGGACACAGACAAAGATGAAGACCGACAGCTCTAAAATCCCTTTATTCCATCTAGGTTACCTGCTGACTTTGATTTTGCCATGCATATAACTAGATTAGACATTGAGAAAAAACATTGTGGGTAAAGTATATCGTCCTTAATTGTAATATCAATTAGCATTACATGGTTGAACAATGTCAGATATATTGGAATCCACTTGACCAAGCAACTAAAGAAAATATTATTCAAGCTTGATATAAATGTGGCATATAAATTTGGTGACAAGAAATGTGACATAATATAAGTTTATAATAATATATAAAATTTTTATCTAAAAACGCACATACACAGATAAAGCGGAATTTGTACTGCACTGTTTGACTACTGTATGTGAAGTCAATTTTCCTGTTGTCATATATAAAAACTGACGCTATGCTACATGCTTATTCTAAAATTGCCATTTTACCTGACAACTTACATACATAGAAATCCTGAGTCAGAAAATGGCATATTGAATTCAATGGAATTGTGATGTGAGCATGTTATATGACAAACACAGAGCTATTATTCCATCACCTATTATCGAAGGTGTGATCCTGTGTTATTAAAGCAGATGTGTCATTTATCATGGTAATCCATGTTTCTAATGAGGCAACCACTGAAAGTTAGCTCTGAAAAACACAAAAAAGTGTGTCCTTCTTAAATGAATTTGGTGTATCTTTCAGATGACTTGCATTAACATCTGCATTGTACTCTTGTCCTGGACATTTCTGTCTTAATTTATGGTACTTTTGGAATTTATCATAAATTTGTTGGGCAACATCTCCTCTAGCTCAGTTCCAATGCTTTTCAAAAAGTTGTTTGATGACATGGCCCCAAAGAACTGAATTTATCAAGAATGGTGTCTCACATGCGATTATTGAAGCAAAAGCCTGCTAAAGTAAGGTGCACCAAATTTATCGAGAGGACCAAAAAATTAAATCTACAGCAGGTCAGAATGATATCATTTATGCCCGTTTTCTTGCATACATTACCCAAATTTGTCAAAAGATGATTGATCATGCTGATTTTACAAAATCTTATCTATCTTTTAGAAAAGTTATGGGGCTGACACGAATGGGCAAAAAGTCATTACAATTTTGTGCAAATTAAACCTTACACCAAATTGTTTGACTTATTAATGCCAGAAAACTGAAATAGAGGGACTGATAAGTAATAGAGCTCAGAGGACCACAATCTAATTTGCATTAACTTCGAGAAGCTATCCTATCTGAGTGGCCTATATTCATACTGAACATCTTCAACACATAGTAGAATCTATGCCACAATTAATACATTGAGTTTATCGACTTCAGAAGAGGTTTTTATGGAAATACTGAATGGTAAACTATGTTTAGACGCAAGATTGTGTTCTTGAAAACAAGAGCCAGAGTCAGCACTAAAAAATAATGGCCATTTGTATCTATCCCTTCAATGTTTCAGCTGTTTAAACCCTTTTCAAGCTTGAAAACAGTTTGTACCGTATAAACATTGCATGGGTGAATCAAAAGGACTTTATTTTGCTACCTCTATCTCCTGTTTTTGATTTGCCTGTAGGACAAGGGGATCGGGTCTTTAAGGATTGAACCTATATTCCGAATTTCATGGCCTGTGCTGCTTTGTTCCTTTACTAGTAATTGAACTTAAAGGGGTTATTCAGAACTTTTTTTTGGTTATTGAGCTAAGAACTTAGTGACAGGTAGTTACTAACTACCAAAATGTTCTGCCCTGCAACTATATGTTCTTACCCAGGCGGCGATTCTCCAGATTCAACTGACTTCACGTCAACAGAGCAGCTCTACCATTTCCGTTCTGGTCTGTCGACAGTGCTTCACTGCTGACATCATGCTGATTGACAGTCCACAGTCAGGAAGTGGGGAACCTGCTGTCAACTAACATAATATCATTAGTGGTGGCCTATTGACAGAACAGAGCAGAAGACAAGAATCTGCTTTGTTGATGTGACATTACTAGAGCAAGATAATTGTCAACAGGAGTGGTCCGTGATTGCTCTTTGCCCTCAAGAGAACAGTGCAGGGCAAAATAGGCAGTTAATTATCATCTACTTGCTGGTAAGTTCTTAGCCCAAAGTCCTGAATGTCCCCTTAAATGAGCTGTGTGAAGTTCAAGGATCTAAGCCACCAGAGGTATTGGTTGAAAATGACTTCAATTTTATTTTAAATATGCACAGCATTTTGGCCACATTGCAGCCTTATTCAGAGCAGAATGAGAATAAAATGCAGCAATCTCAGTGCTAAAGGAAAGAAGAGGCCGGACAAAACGTCTTAGAGGCGCTGTGGCAGTTTGGCACAGGTGAGCAGCACAAAGTGAATCACAAACAAATTGAATTCAGTAGACTCAACATTCTTTGTAAAATCTGAGGCAAATTCAATTAAGATGCATTAACATTACGCGAGTAGTATCCCTTACGAGCGTTCCTAGGAACTCTCGTTCACGATAATCTTGCAGTCTAAACAAGCTGATGATCACCTAATCTATTAGCAAAAATATCGGTCATTGGGTGAAATGATCATTTGGTTTTCACAAAAGATCATCGCTCTTGGCAGGGCATCGTCATGTGTTAACGACTCTCACTGCAGTACTTATCTGCACTGAACGGTCTATTACAGATCGCTCACTGTGCATCATTTACCACAGTCTGCCTGTGTAGACATGCTATTAAACAACTGCCAATCAGTGAATATTTACTGATCAGCAGACATTTAGCGTTGCCAGTTGATCCATGTAAACTGATTGATCCATAGTCTAGAACCAATGCACTCATCTCTAGGTATACGGCATATAATGTATTTGTCCTGAGGTATATGACATATAAAGAATTTATGGTGACATACAGTATATGGCATATAATGTATTTATTGGAGATGTAACACCATCTTTCATTAGTGCTATATTTTGATAATGAAGTCTGAAAAAACAAACATCTTAAAAGTCTTATAACCATTGATATGGTATCTCTGTCTACTAATCAAAGCTTTAATATTTAGTCTATGTCTTAAATTAATCCAATAAAAATTTGAGAAACAAGGTTAGAGGCATTTAAATCTGTACTTTATCTTTCAGCAGAAAATGGTAAAATAAATGAATTTGCTAAACTACTGCTACTTCAATGATATGCAAAGCCATTACAATTTTTAATTTACAGATATAAAACTTTAAAGCTGTCAACTATTAAGCAAGGTTCAATGTCCAGTGGCTGATAAACTGGTATTGCCATGAACTGCTGAGTATAGCAAGACCTAATGTAAATTCTATACATTTAATTGATGTACAATAATAAATTATAAAATCGATGTGAATACTTTTCCGCCCAATGATGACAAAAGTATTCTCAGAGTGATACCTTTATTGGCTAACCAGAAAATAATATGTTTGCAAGCTTTCAGAGCACAGAGGCTCCTTCTTCAGGTGAGATTACATTTAATTAAATTACACTGGAACTTTGGAAGCCTCGCAAACATGTTAGAAAGTGTCCATATGTCAAGTAATAAATTCCAAATGAAATTCTCAGACTATGCTATGAATGAGGAAATAATCACGTCTTGAAATCTCATGAAGTATTTTAATTTTTTTTTGGATGATATAAAAAGTGAACTTTTCAATACTTACAGTACTTTTAACACAGGAAAGATGTATATCTTTGTACCGTGTTAGCAATTGGATAAAAAAATATTTAGAATTGAGAGTCCTCAGTGGTTGATACTTTTAATGGCTATCTGAAAATATGGTAACAAATTGCAAGCTTTCAAGACTATTCAGCTGTCTTTGCCTGATGAAGAGACCTGAGTAGTCTCGAAAGCTCACAATTTGTTACCATCTTTTCAGTTAGCCATTAAAAGATATCAACCACTGAGGACTCTCAATTCTGAATATTTTTCTACAGTACTTTTAGGCAACTGTGTGAATCAAAGTATATGAAGAGACCAAAAAGAGACAGAATAAAGCTAATAGAGGCAAATTAAACTAACTAGGCATAAGTCAGAAAAAAACACAATTTTCTTTGATTCTTATACACAGTAACTGTGCAAAGTGTTTCCTTTAAAAACTGATGTTCATGCTGCAGACCTCTCGTGCTTTCTAAGTCTAACTGAAAATTATTATTATTATCTGCATATATTAAAGATACAGAGAGTCAACAGCCCGGTTATTGTCACTAACTCATTAAACCTACTAGCTTACAAACCTGTCTTTGAAATTACAAATGTATAAGAAACCTGAGTTATTCTGTAGATACATTCTGCTTTCTTCATGAACATCATTTAGCCATTACAGACCTGATGGTACCTTTTTTATACACTAATTTTTTTTAAATAAACGTGACTTGTCTTGGCTCATTTTTCGATTTCTTTTATTCTCCTAGAAATCTTATTATTTAGTTAAATACTAACAGATGTAATACAAATAGGATAAAATGGGAAAAGGACATAATTACTGTAACTTAGCTGATTATCCAGAAAATTATAAAAAAAAAAGTTAAGTTAGTAATAATGACAAGATACATAGTTTTAAATACAGGTTTTTTAAGTTACATTAAAATAAGAAACTAGGACATGGGAACTTACACTGCCCTAGATGCAGGGTCAGACAAATCTGGCAAATGTCAGATGGGCCAGTTGTTTGCTGCACTGTTAACAGTATTGGTGTTCACAGGTTGCAGTTCTGACAGAGCACAGAACCACAGGCATGTGTTAGGTCTGCAACCTGCTGGAGGCTAGCACCATGAAGTGGATTTCGGTAGTGCAATGATGTCACTGTATCACAACACCTGTGTCGATTGTGTAAGGGGGTGAAGCACAGGAAGAGTCAGAAGGGTGTTACCGCCTCTGCTCCGTGTCCAGAACCATGGTGCTGTACAGCAGGTATCCCGGAGGGACGTTTTCAGATGGAGACAGGAAGCGAGACAGAATGAGGGTGGGAAAGCATGACGCGCTGAGCTGAGAGGAGTGTGTGCGGCAGACAGAGGAACAGACAGCTGCACGCAAAGGAGGGGGGAGAACTCCCTGCGAGAGAGCTAAGACAGGAGGATGTAACAGACTTGCTGCTGACTGTAAGTACGTGAATGCAGAGTCCCCAGAGATTGGAACAAGACTCCCTCCTGACCGCACGGGGACGGAGACTTGCTCGCATAGTCGCAGTGGCCGCAATGACAGGTCAGAGCCCCTGACCCCAGCAGAGAAGCTTAACAAAAGACTGAGCATTGTCCCGGTGGAGAGACTGTTAGTTTTGAAACAGAGACTCAGAGCAGGGAAGACTCAGTGGTCCCAGTCTCCCCCTGCCTCCCACATTAACCCTTGAGAACCCGGTTACCATTTCACAGAAACTACAGCGCTCACAGAGACGACAGTGCTCACAGAGACTACAAGTGCCACTGCTGTCGGTGCCTACGTTGGAGAGGACGATCCTGTGAGGGCAAGATTTCTTCAGACTGATAAGTTTCCCGAAACTCCCGTTAATTATCGTTATTCTGCTCAACTTTGATTACTCGTTTTAGACCTCATATGCTGATTAATATACTGTTATTATATCAGTTTAATCCCCCTATTTTCTCCCTGCGAGGAGAATGTTATCATTGTAAATAAATCCTTCACTGTTGATCTGGCTCTGTTTCATAGTGACATACCCTGCATCTGCATGTTATTACAATTGAAAGACATACGGTGGCTAAGAATATGTTTTCTGGGGGGTGGTTGTGAGGGGACATTATACTGTATTGTGACTGTGTGTGGGGAACCATCATACTATATGGGAAATTGGGGGAGACCATCTATTTGAATTGAGACTGTAGGAATTATCATATTGTGTGGTGTGCCAGTGGTTGAACATCATACTATATAGGAGGCTGGGGGAGGGAATCATCATACTGTATGGGGTGGCTGTTGAAGGATACTCATACTGTGTGAGGTTGCTGTGGGGGGACCATAATTCTGTTGTGGGTGGGTGTGGAGGGGACTTCATACTTTGTGGGATGGCTGTGGTAGACCTTCATAAAATGTGGGTGACTGGGGTGGACTATTATACTGTGGAGTGGAGCTGTGGGGCCACTATCCTATATGGAAGTCTATGGGGACCATCATACTGTATGGGTGTTATGGGGACATCATACTATATGGGGGGCTGTGGGGGCCATAATACTGTACAGTTTTGGTGTACATCATACTGTATGTAGGGAATTGTGGTGGACATCATACTATAAATAGACGGATATGTTGAACATAATACTGTATGGGGGTCTCTTCTACACATCATACTGTATATGGAACTGTGGTGACCATCATACTGTGTGAGGTGCTGTGGGGCTTCACACTTTGTGTGGGGCCATAATACTTTGTGGGGGTCATCATTCTCTATGGGGATCATGAAAGGGGTATAATAGTGTGTGAGTAGAGAATAGCTTCGGATAAGTGCTTATCTGAATAGCTATAGCACTTACCTGGAGTGCTCCTGATAATCAGCTGTTCGGAGCTGCAGCTGCATGTGTTGCGGCTGCGTGACAGTCACAACACATGCATGGAGAGCCTTTTTGTTGGGATATACATACATGCATCTGTTGTGACTGTCACACAGCAGCGACACATGCAGCTGCGGAGCCGAACAGCTGATTATCGGGAGCATTCCAGGTATCCAGGTTCCGGAGGCAGCTATTCAGAAAGTGCTATAGCTATTCAGATAAGCACTTATCCAAAGCTATTCGATCAACTCTATGTGTGAGAACACTAATGGGCTTTGTAATGGGTAAAATAACTTTATAAATGCTTTATAAATGCTTTATAAATCCTCTGTTTCTTAAAAAGTTGGGAGGTAGACCCATCTGTTTGACCATACATGTTATGATAGGACTTTTGCTATGGGGTCCCTGTGATTTCTATGAATGCGCTTGCTCAGGGACATTATTCTAATAAAGACACAGCTAGGGTCATTATTATATAGGGGCACACTGGGGGATCATAAATATAGGGGAAGCACAGAAGGCTATATTATTATTATAAGAAAATACAGGGGATGTTTTTATTATCATAAGGCAGTATGGGGTCATTATTATTAGGAGTCAAGTGGGAGTATTATTAAAGGAGGCACAGGGGAATTACAATATGGCAGCATATGAGGACATTATTATGGTATGGTGATGTATAGCTGTAAGGAGGCATAAGGGAGCATTGTTATTATAAGAAGGCACAGGAGATATTATTTCTAGAACTTGCTGTATAACTGTAAGGAAGTATAGGAGAACAATATTACTACGAGGAAGTACAGAGGAAAAATTATTACTGTGTAGGGGCATAGAGTGGGCGCTGTTATTGCGTGTGGCAAAAAAGGAGGGTACTATTACTATATAGGGCAAAGAGGGTGCATTGATACTGTTTGGTGCACTGTTAATGATGCTATATGGTGTGTGCAGAGATGGTGGCATCTGTGGAGGATCCTGGAAAAGCAAGAAAGTAAAGATGTCTCTGTGTGTTACATTTTGCAGGGATGAATTATGGCTGGAAGAAGCAGTCATAAGGGTCTAAAATTAATAGAAAAGATAAAGGAAAATGACTGACAACAATCAGCAAGAATGTCACTGGGAAGTATCTGTACATTATTTACAGTACACAAGTGGTCGTGTAAAGGACTGGTATAAAACTGTGAAACTGACCTTATTATATTGTATATTCACTATACAATGGTAATGTCAGTCCTAGTACAGTGGTTTTGGTCAAAAGGGGCTTTTATGGCTTGAGGTTAAATTCTGCAGTCAGTCTACATGAAGGCAGACTTCTGAATCTTCACAATATGTATCACGCAATGTGAGGTTTCTCCAGTGCTGATGCTGCTTAGAGCAGTCATGTGACCCCAAGTATGTGATTTGCATATAATCATCAGCATCACATTTAACAGCAGGCAGAGCTTAGTAGATTAATGCATAGTTTTGTAGGAAAAGATTCAGTATAGCTTGTATTTTAATCATTTAAACCTCTGCTCTTTCTAGGATTTTCTGTCCCCTGGGAGGTCCTATCAGTGGCTAACAGCTTTTTTTTTGCCTGTATGCATACATTAGTAGCTGTCAACCACTGATAGTACTGCCCACTTGGTGGAAATTTCCAGATAAAGCAGAGGTAAAAATTATTAAAAATCAGGTTATAATGATTTTTTTCCTAAATCTATACATCAATCTACTCAGCTTCCCCTGCTCTATAACATCACTACTAGAGATTTAACTGCAATTCCATGCTGGCAGGTTAGCATTAAAAAATAGCCAGTTATCCCATGTCTGATAATATGATATGGGGTCAAAGTGATGTTTAGATATTAAATAGGATATGCAGTAACGAACGAGACTTCAGCAATCATCCGTCAGGCATACTAATATAACTTGAATGTGCCCTGTTTAAGTTAGGACACAGTGTAGAACCATTGCTGTGCATATATTCTAATATATATATACTGTATATATATATACAGTGGGTACAGAAAGTATTCAGACCCCTTAACATTCTTCACTCTTTGTTTCATTTTGCAGCCATTTGGTAAATTCAAAAAAGTTCATTTTTTTCTAATTAATGTAGACTCTGCACCCCATCTTGACTGAAAAAAACAGAAATGTATAAATTTTTAATAATTTATTAAAAAAGAAAAACTGAAATATCACATGGTCATAAGTATTCAGACCCTTTGCTTTGCTCAGACATTCATATTTAAGTCACATGCTGTCCATTTCCTTGTGATCCTCCTTGAAATGGTTCTACTCCTTCTTTGGAGTCCAGCTGTTTTTAATTAAACTAATTGGACTTGATTTGTAAAGGCACACACCTGTCTGTATAAGACTTCACAGCTCACAGTGCATGTCAGACCAAATGAGAATCATGAGGTCAAAGGAACTAGCCAAGGTGCTCAGAGACAGAATTGTGGCAAGGCACAGATCTAGCCAAGGTTTCAAAAGAATTTCTGCAGTACTCAAGGTTCCTAAGAGCACAGTGGCCTCCATAATCCTTAAATGGAAGAAGTTTGGGACCACCAGAAGTCTTCCTAGACCTGGCCATCAAGCCAAGCTGAGCAATCGTGGGAGAAGAGCCTTTGTGAGAGAGGTAAAGAAGAACCCCAAGATCACTGTGGCTGAGCTCCACAGATGCAGTAGGGAGATGTGAGAAAGTTCCACAAAGTCAACTATCATTGCACCCCTCAACCAGCCAGGCCTTAATGGCAGAGTGGCGCGACGGAAGCCTCTCCTCAGCACCTGACATATGACAGCCCGCATAGAGTTTGCTAAATAACACATGAAGGACTCCCAGACTATGGGAAATAAGATTATCTAGTCTGATGAGATGAAGACAGAACTTTTTGGTGATAATTCTAAGCTGTATGTGTGGAGAAAACCAGGATCTGCCCATCACCTGCCCAATACAATCTCAACAGTGAAACATGGTGGTGGCAGCACCATGCTATGGGGGTGTTTTTCAGCTGCAGGGACAGGACAACTGGTTGCAATTGAAGGAAACATGAATGCGGCCAAGTACAGAGATATTCTGGATGAAAACCTCTTCCAGAGTGCTCTGGACCTCAAACTTGGCTGAAGGTTCCTTCCAACAAGACAATGACCCTAAGCACATAGCTAAAATAACAAAGGAGTGGCTTCAGAACAACTCTGTGATCACTCTTGACTGGCCCAGCCAGAGTCCTGACCTAAACCCAATTCAGCATCAATTCAGGAGAGACCTGAAAATGGCTGTCCACCAATGTTCACCACCCAACCTGACAGAACTGGAGAGGATATGCAAAGAAAAATTGCTGAGGATCCCCAAATCCAGGTGTGGAAAACTTGTTGCATCATTCCCAAGAAGACTCATGGCTCTACTAGTTCAAAAGGTGCTTCTACTCAATACTGAGCAAAGGGTCTGAATACTTATGATCATGTGACAATCCAATTTTTCCTTTTTAATAAATTTGCAAAAAATTCTACATTTCTGTTTTTTTCAGTCAAGATGGGGTGCAGAGAGTACATTAATGAGAAAAAAATGAACTTTTTTGAATTTACCAAATGGCTGCAATGAAACAAAGAGTGATAAATTTAAAGGGGTCTGAATATTTTCCGAACCCACTGTATTCCCACTGTATACTCCATTCCATCTGACACTTGGCATTGTGCTTGATGCAACTTCCATGCCATGCACCTTCTGGGCAAAGTTTTTGTGCTAATTTTAATTCCAGAGAACAATTGTAACTTTTCAGTTATTGAGGATGCAGAGTGTTGAGACTTTAATGGACTATATGCCTCAGCGCTCGGCAACCCTGCTATGTAACTTAGTGTTCTCTGAAAGTTTCCTGCTAACTTCCTGTGGGTCCTAAGTACTTCCAATGTTTAAAAATACCGCTCACAGTTAATTTTGGAATATTTTGGAGGGAAGATATTTCACATAGTGCCCTATGACAAGGTGGCATCCGGTTACAAAACTATTCTTGAAGTCAGTGAGCTCTGTACAACGAGCCATTCTTTCACAAGTGTTTGTAAAGGCATACTGACTCCATTGTTAGGGGCTGGATTTACACAGCTGTAGCAATAGTACTGAATGAAAAAAATATGAAGTAAATGATTTGTAGAAATGTCCCAATACTTTTGTCCATATCGTATACAGGCAATCATGGGTTTTGATTTTTGAATATTTCCGAATTACCAAAGATAGCAAACTAATGATGATTAGGGAATGCATACTTTGATATGCCACGTAGATCAATGTACTGAGATGTTATAGATCTCGTAATCAATGACTTTCATTTGTACATAGCCTTTTGAATGCTACAGAATGGAAAACAAGTCACAAGCCAAAAGTGAAGGATTGAATTGTATGTCCATAAAAATCTCAGCTATAAAATGTGGATATGTTGCACAAGCAGAACATAAATGTTACAGTATTTTGGGAAATTGTATACCGTTGGCTGAACATTTCTGGAGAAAACACAGGTTAAATGTTTTTAGGGGAGTGGGTTGGGATCTATTATATGGATTGACGGGCATGATCAATTTTTATATTGTATTTAAGATTTTTTGCAAAATAAATATCAGAAAATAAAGATGCATATATTTGGTAGGATGATGAAAACTTCCTGACAAAATTATATCCACAAGCAATGGTTCCTGATTAATTATTCATGCTGCTTATCAGGATTTTTTAATGTCAAAAGGTGGAAGGATGTCAGATCATGCCATCTGTCTAAACAAAGATCCTGTTGGCATGTGACAGACAGTATCTATAATATAACGCTGTAAGCGTCCCTCTGTCCGAAG
>VIAB01001978.1:134417-154669 GCA_009801035.1 Oophaga pumilio | reverse complement strand
AAGTACATGACTGCCACTTAAAGCAGAATTCCGTATTTTAGTTCATAATCATTATATGTTGTATAAATAAAAGTTAAACACATTTTCGATATATTTCTTTTAATTCAGGAATTTTTGATGACAGTCGCAGTTAAACCGTTGTCCGTGCTGCAGACAGTACACGACTATCGCTTTCAGTAATAGTATGGTAAAAGCACATAATCATTACATTTTGCATAAAGAAATTTAAAAATTTTTAATATATCTCTTCTAAGATCTTTGCTTGCCATCATTGTTCTTGCTTATTTGCAGTGAATAAATATCTATTCAGGGTCAAGTGAAGGTTTCTGTTTGGGACAGGACAGATAGGCTATGGCTATAAGTCAATTTTTCTCATTTGACAGTAAGTCTTAAATACATAATGTGACCAAAAAAGTACAGGAATTTTGATGACAGTTGCAGTTGTGGGTTAAACTGTTGTCCATGCTGCAGAAAGTACATGACTGTCGCTTAAGGTAGTATTATGGTTTTTGCGGATAATCGTTATCAGTTGTATACGGAAAAGTTAAATATTTTCAATATATTTCCTTTATCAAGTCCTCACAGCTTGTAAGATCTCTGCTTGCTGTTATTTCCTTGGTTACTTGCAGCTAATAAAAATATATTCAAGGTCATGTGATGATCTCCGTTTGGGACAGGACAGATACAGTAGGCTAAAGCTAGATGTCAATTTTTCTCATTTGACAGTATGTCTCAAACACATCATGTGAACCCCAAAAAATTGCAGCCCAAATCTTGTAGGCAGGAGTTTTTGATGGCAGTTGCAGTTGTGGGTTAAACTGTTGCCCATGCTGCAGAAAGTACATGACTCTATTATAATATGGTTTTAGTGCAAAATCATTACCGCTTGTATAAATAAACGTTAAACGTTTTCAATATATATCTCTTTTAAGATCTCTGCTTGCTGTCGTTTCCGTGCTTACTTAGGGTAAATAAAAAATCTATTCGGGTCAAGTAAATATCTACGTTTGTGACAAGACAGATAGGATAGGGCTACACATTATTTTTTCTCATTTGACAGTACGTCTCAAACACATCATGTGACCCCACAAAAAATGCAGCTAAATCTTGTAGGTAGGAATTTTTGATGGCAGTTGCAGTTGTGGGTTATACTGTTGCCCATGCTGCAGAAAGTACATGACTTAACTCTTAAGGTAGTAGTGTTGTTTTAGCAGATAGGATTTAGTGGATAGTCATTATAGTTTATAAAAAGAAAAGGTAAATGTTTTCAATATATTTCCTTTATCAATCCATCACAACTTTTAAGATCTCTGCTTGCCTTGCTGTTATTTCCTTGCTTACTTTCAGTGCATGAAAAACTATCCGACTCAAGCGATGGTCTCCGCTTGAGAAAGGACATAAAGTCTACACGCCGATTTTTCTCATTTGACAGTAAGTCATAAAAACACCCCGTGACCCCAAAAATGCCGCCCAGATCTTTTTTTATAACAGTTGTGGTTTAAACTGTTGCCCATGCTGCAGAAAGTACATGCCTATCGCTTTAATTCAGTAGTATGGTTTTAGCTCATAATCATTTTCGTTTATATAAAGAAAAGTTTTCGATATATCTTGTGTCCAGCAAGGTAGTGTTTTTGGTAAAACTCACAGTTGTGAATTACTAAAGTCCTGCCCGCGCTGCAGAAAGTACTTGACTCGCTTAAAGCAGAATTCCGGTTTTAGCGCATAATCATTTTTCTTTATATAATGAAAACTTTATTTTTTTTTTTATACATTTTCTGTATCAATGATTTCCAGCTTTCATTTCAATACTTTCTGTGAATAAAAATTCATCCTGATCATATGATGGTCTTGGATCATCACACGACAGGCTAGGACTACATATTAATTTTTCTCATTTGACAATCTCAAACAATTCATGTGACAAAGAAGATGCAGAGAAAAATCTAGCAGCTTAGAATTTTTGGTGACAGCCTCGGTTGTTGTTCGCTGCCTATGCTGCAGAAAGTACCTGACTATCACTTAAAGCAGTATTATTATTTTAGATAATAGTTATTGTCCTATGGTTTTTATACATTTTAAAGCTGTTTCACTTGTAAAAAGTTGCAAAAAAAACTCCCACAATAATTAGCTTGCCGACAGAACAGGGCATCCTTGAGCCATTTGGGCTTCTTATAGAGATTGGCCGGTACATTTGGATAATAGCAAAAAATTAGCAAATTTTTTTTATAAATTTTTTTTTTTTACAAGTGACTTCCTGGTGCAAACAGAAGGCGCAGCCAATGTTCGTAAGAGTGAAGCAACTCAATAACATCGAGCACAATGAGACACAATGAGTCCCTTTTACAAACCTTCAACACCCCCACGAGTACATATGTTGTCTTGTAAAGTCATTAGCATATTTTAGCATAAATCTTCTACTTTCTAGGGAAATGCAGAAAGGCGTGCACTCGAGGTGCTCGGCAATGGCCAACCCAAGTCCTTGCACTCAAAAGTTCCATATTGGTCTTTTGTAAAACAAACCCACGTTCGACAGTAAGTCCAATTATATATATTAGTATACCATCATATATCTTTTCTTCCTGCCTGAATGAGAACAATTTGAGTAAAGAACCCACGTATGATAGGATTTTTTTTTTTACTATACAGTATACTACCTCACCATGTTACAAAGACTTGTTTTAGTCTCCTACCCATAAGCAACAAGGCACTGAGGCAATGAGAAAAGGGCAGATTTAGAGTTTTTGAATAGCTCTCACGGGAACTGTATTTGCTGTACCATACACTGCTTCACTATGTTACACAGACTTGTTTTAGGCTCCTCCCTTTAGCTGATAAAGACATGAAGAGCAGCACAGTGCCGGAGATAATGAATAGCCGTAACAGTAATGATAGCTGCTATACAGTGATGCGATGAGAATGGCGTGGATGTAGTGTTTATTAATGGCTGTAATGAGAACTGTATTTACTGTACAATACACTGCTTCATTACGTAACACAGACTTGTTTTTTGACTCCTCCCATTAACCAACAAAGCACTGAAGTACTATAAACAGCAAAGTGTTAGAGAAAAAACCTGCTGTAACATAGCTGCTATACAATACACTTCCTCTCCGTGTTACACAGACTTGTTTTTTGATCCCTCCCCTTCTTATACAACAAAGCAGGGAAAGGTACTGGGAAAGGCACAGTGTCAGAGTTAATGAATAGCTGTCATAGGAATTATGTTTGATATACAATACACTGCCTCGCCATGTCACACAGACTTGTTTTAGACCCCTCCCCTTAGTCACCTAGTTTCTCATCTACTTGCAGCTTCCTAACACTTCATCAGTGGTAGAAAAAAAAAACAGAAATGCCTTTGTAAACCACAGACAGGGAACAAACTAGTAGAAATTCACTGGAAAAGCAGATCAGCCCCAGTAATCCGAATTTTTGTTGTAAATTACAGGATTATTTACTTATATACAGAAGCTAGTAAAGCCTGAACGCTGCCTATTTAGGAATTATGCCAACATTTACCAAGTCCTAGCCCCTGATCGTGGAAAATAATCAATCTATAACATCACCAGGGTCAAGTCCATATTTTAAAGCCACCTCAGAACCGACCTAAGATCAGCAAGAACTAGAAACTGTGGCAAAAGCCAATGTAAAAGGAATTTTAGGATTTAAGACCACCTACCAACCTATATAGGACCAAGTAGAGCAACCTAAAAAGTATGGCAAAAGCCACTTTAGGAGGATTTTGGGATTCAAGGCCACCTAGAAACCTATATAAGACCTACTCGAGCAACCTAAAAGTTATGGCAAAATCCAGTTTAGGAGGGTTTTAAGATTAAAGCAATCAGGGAACCTATCTGGGACCACCCAGAACTAGCTACTAGCTAGAACCAATGAGAGAAAATATGGTTTAGGAGGAGATTAGGATTTAAGACCACTTAGGAACATATCTACAACCACCTACATTCACGGTCTTTAGGTTTTCAGTCCACCTGGGAAGCTATCTGGGACTACTTAGAACTATAGCTAAAGCTGGTTTAGAAGATGTTTAGGATTTAAGGCCCCCTAGAAACCTATACAGGACCAGCTAAAAGTAACCAGACTCTATGGTAAAAGCTGGTTGGAAAGGATTTTAGTATTTAAGACCACCTTGAAACCTATCTGGGACCATCTAGAACTTGCTGGATCCTATCTCAAACTCTGGTCGAGGAGGATTTTAGGATTTAAGGTCATCTAGGAACCTATTTAGAACCACCTAGAGCTACTTTAAACTTATGGCAAACACCTGTTTAGGAGGATTTTAGGATTTAAAGCCACCTAGAAACCTACACATGACCACCTAGAACAACCTAGTACCCACGGTAAAAGCCGGTTGAAGAGAATTTTAGTATTTAAGACCACCTTGGAACCTATCTGGGACCATCTACAACTAGCTCAAACCTACTTTAGAAGCTGGCTGTGGAAAATTTTAGGATTTAAAGCTATCTGGGAACCTATGTAGGATCACCTAGGGCTACTTAAAACTTATAGTAAAAGCCAATTTACGAGGATTTTAGGACTTAACGCCACTTTGAACCCTATATGGGACCATTTAGAACTAGCTGGAACCTACTTCAAAAGTCAGTTGAGGAGGATTTTAACTTTTAAGGTCTACAAACTTGATCTTAAGGATTTAAGTTCACATAGGAAGCTATCTGAGACTACGTAGAACTGCTGTGAACCTATAGCAAAAACTGGTGTAGGAGATCTTTATAAGTTTCTAGAGGGCCTTAAATGCTAAAGGACCAGTTAGAACTACCCAGACTCTATGGTTAAAGCAGGTTTAGGAGTATTTTAGGATTTAAGTCCACCTTGAACCATGTCTGGGACCATTTAGTATTAGCTACATCCTACTTCAAAAGCCAGTTGAGGAAGATTATGGCATTTAAGGCCACCTAGGAACCTATCTAGTACCATTTAGAATTAGCTAGAACCTACAGTACTTCAAAAGCCAGCTGAGGAAGATTTTGAGGATTAACGGCCACCTAGAAAACTATTTAGGACCACTTAGGACTATGACTCTAAGCAAAAGCTGGTTTAGGAGGATTTTAGCATTTAAGGCCACCTAAGAACTTATTTACGACCACCTAGAGCTACCTTGAACTACGGAAAAAGGCAGCTTAGGAGGATTATAAGAATTAAGGCCACCTAGGAACCTATGTACGACCACCTAGGGCTACCTAGAACTTACGGCAAAAGGCGATCTAAGAGGATTATATTAATTCATTCCACCTAGGAACCTATTTAGGACGGCTTAGAACTACCTAGAGCTTACGGCAAAAGTCTGTTTAGGAGGATATTTTAGGAAATTTTGAATTCTAAGTGCAAAAACTAAACATGAGCCAAAAATTTGCCTTCAAATGTATCACCTGTCATCTTATCAAAGTCCATGGTGATGGATATAAAAAAAAAAGTGTAAAATTTGACATATAAGTTATGATCACACTTGATATATTTCAGTAGGAGACAAAATTACTGTCAGTGATGACCTTACGTGATATTCCCACCGCTCCTGAGTTGCTAGGTTTTGGGACGAAGGGGTTAACTCCGTTGCTCAGTTGCTGCTTCTATTCTTGTCCTGTGTTTGTATGGAAAACATTTTCCGTGTCGCAATAAAGAGATAAGCAAACAGCCGAGCCCCGGGCGGAACGTTACTAAGGAAGCGCTCGTTATAATGTGCAGGTAATGTAAGGATAAGTTTACACTGCGCTCTACGACAATAATAGGCCCCTTCTCAGCACAAAAGGCTCATGGATCACAACCATCTGCCTCGATGCTCCTGTACAAAGGATTTTATGGATTTTGCAGTCGATCATCATTTGCGGGGTTTTTTTGGGGCCCGATTTTTCACTTGCGGGTTTTTTTGGGCCTGATATATCATTTATGGATTTTTTGGGCCCAATTTATCATTTGCGTGTTTTTTTCTTTTTTTTATGTTATTTTTCTCTTTTTGTCTTTTGGCACTGACTTTTTTTTTTGTCCCAAATTCTTGGAATTTTTTATGAATTTTGTGCAAAATTAAAAATTGGTCTTCATATTTGTGTATTGAGCCTTATTTTAATGTAAAAAGTGTCCCAGGCGTGCATAAAATCGCTGCAGGAAAGGACTGGAGTTTTTGCAAAATTTTGCAATTTTTTTTTTTTTCGATGAATCCGGCAAAAACATTTGGAAACTCCAAACCGACCCCATAACGACTAAGATAAAAAAGCAAGGGAATACATATAGAATAGACTTTAAAAAAGGCTCAAATTAATAGAAGGATTTGTCACAAATGAAAAACAGGCGAAAAACACCAAAAACTGGACAAAAAAGAGGCAAATACAATAGTGAATTATTAGTGTAAAAAATACCATGAGGATAGGTTCCCATCTTTGGGATAACGGCATGAAAATGCTTGTCTTTCAACAGTCTTGTCTATCAAGGGGTTTTCTTGTTAGTGGATCCGCAGGGGTGGAGCTTTTGCTGTTTTGCATATAAAGGGGAGGTTCTTAGTATTTTTAAGCACTTCCTGGTGGATAGGGAATAAATATTCTGGAATTTCTCGTTGTAATGTTGGAAAGTACGAAGAACAATACTTCTAATAGAACTTTATGGGGCTGTCTGGTCCAAACCGATAAGTCTGCAGTCATAGGATCCTGTGATGAAGAGTATTTTTATGCACTCGAAACACGTCAGGCTTCTTGTTTTTAATATGGCTTGATTTGCCAAATAAACTTTTTTTTATTTTTCCATTCCTGGAGAGCCGTCAATTTCCTTTTCTCCTATTGCTACGCTTACTAGCTTGGATGTGCACCCTTCTGCCTCATGTGTTTGGGCTCAACTAATCTGGACATATGGACTGATTTAGTCGGTTGCTCCAAGTCTCTCCTTTTGCGACCCCTTTAATTCTAAACCCATTTCCATGCATCCTATAAAGGGCTCCTCCGTTCAGGATCCCTCTTCACGTACATAGAGCGTCTTTCTATCTGGAGGACCTGTCCTGTCCTACATCACAGAGACAACTCACTGATTTGAATAGGCAGTGTAATGCTTCATTTCACCTGCGGAGGTGCTGCAGGGAAACAGAACAGTTACCTCCGAGGTGTGTTAGCAGATCACTGCTGATCGCTGGAAATTTTAACAAGCAAATTTGCAATTTCTTTTTTATTATGGCACCATTTTTGTAAAGGACACTTGTAGGGTCCTTTCCCTTTTGCTACTCGGTGGTAACAACCCTTTAATGAAAATTGGCCCAATAGTCATGGAATGGGCACGGGACTGGAAACAGATATCAGCCTCTTTTGTAAAAGGTGGCAAAGTCTATAATAAAGGGCCCCTTTCTGATTCTTGGTATGGGGCCCCTTCTATGTTAGCCGCTGAAGGTCTCAGGTATGGGCCTAAATTGGTATTTTGATTCAATAACAACCATTTTAAGAGCCGGGTGAAGCTATTGTCCGCACTCTTTGTTTTGCTTTGTTTTTGGCCGGAGAGCGATGTTCTGACTTCCCGTCCTGCTTGTCAGGAAGTTTCTCTATTATGTTTTTGAACATCCAGATGATTTTTTTTTTTCATCGGTGCAGAAGAGGTTTGAGGTTAGGATGGATCTAATACTTGATGGCTTTGGATTTTGTGACTGTTTTAAAGGTGACGCCACCCAAAAAAACCTCTTATTTTTTGGAAAGTTGTTACAGATCTCTCAAATCACAACCTATACACTTAATTTCCCAATTGTCCATCTAGGCCCTCTATGGTATTCAGGTAGTAAGAGCATGCTGCTACCATGTGCCTGCATTCAGCCTAATTCAGGACAAACCCAGCTCTGCTATCACTGGCTTCAATTGGAGACCTCAATAAGTATGTTGTCAAGACCGACACAACTCTGCTGTTCCAAGGTGCTGTCTGCAGTCTCGGGTCTGCTTCATCAAGGTACCTGTCTACCTACACTAGTCTACTGTTTTGCACATTCACCACATTCATATTCACATGCCCATGCTACTCAACTACGCTGCATCCACATGCCGTGCCATCCGATCTATCCAACTACGCTGCATCCACATGCCCGTGCCATCCGACCTATCCAACTACACTGCATCCAAATGCCGTGCCATCCGACCTATCCAATTACGCTGCATCCACATGTCCGTGCCATCCGACCTATCCAACTACACTGCATCCAGATGCCATGTCATCCGACCTATCCAACTACGCTGCATCCACATGCCGTGCCATCCGACCTATCCACCTACACTGCATCCACATGCCGTGCCCTCTGACCTATCCTACTATGCTGCATTCACATGCCGTGCTATCTGACCTATCCAACTATGCTGCATTCACATGCCGTGCCATCCAACCTATCCAACTACACTGCATCCACATGCCGTGCCATCCGATCTATCCAACTACGCTGCATTCACATGCCGTGCCATCCGATCTATCCAACTACACTGCATCCACATTCCGTGCCATCCGACCTATCCAACTATGCTGCATCCACATGCCGTGCCATCCGACCTATCCAGCTACTCTGCATCCACATGCCGTGCCATCCGACCTATCCAACTACACTGCATCCACATGCCGTGCCATCCGACCTATCCAACTACACTGCATCCCCATACTCATGCCGTGCAATCTATCCAACTACGCTCAGTCCACATGCCGTGCCATCCGACCTATCCAACTACGCTGCATCCACATGCCGTGCAATCTGGTCTATCCAACTACACTGCAACCCCATACTCGTGCCATGCGATCTATCCAACTACGCTCCATCCATATACTCGTACCATGCGACCTATCCAACTACACTGCATCCACATAATCGTACCATGTGACCTATCCAACTATGCTCCATCCATATACTCGTACCATGCGACCTATCCAACTACGCTCCATCCACATACTCGTGTGGTGCGACCTATCCAACTACACTGCATCCACATAATCGTACCATGCGACCTATCCAACTACGCTCCATCCATATACTCGTACCATGCGACCTATCCAACTACGCTCCATCCACATACTCGTGTCGTGCGACCTATCCAACTACGCTGCATCGACATATCCATGCCATCTATCCTATCCAACTATGATCCATCCACATGCCCGTGCTGTCCAACCTATCCAGCTATGCTCCATCCACATACCCGTGCTGTCCAACCTATCCAGCTATGCTCCATCCACATACCCGTGCTGTCCAACCTATCCAGCTATGCTGCATCAGCTCCTCCGGTCCGTGCTGCTCACTCACATCTATTGCTTAGTGAATCCACCTCTATAGGTGACACAAACAGTCACTAATGTTGGCAATGGCTGAGAATGCTGCTAACATATTGGAGGCAAAATCTAACAACCAATTGCAATTACATTTTTGACCGTGGTCCAACATAACGGGGGGTGCCTTGTCTCCCGCAAATTAAGTCAAGAAAGAAGAAGAGGGGAAAGGGTCTTTTTTTATGAAGAACAGATCATTTTTCCCCAATCTGTCATCTTCGTTTCGTTGTGTCCCCACCATAGCCGCCTCACTTTCCCAGGGTCTATAAAAGCTACAGTCATTTCTCACGTGCAGGTTTTGCATCTGAATCTGCTGTAATTTAAAAGGCTTTGCGCTGTGTATAGGTGACAGGTGCACTTTAAGAAAGCTGGCTGCCGACAGTCGTAATAATGAGCAAAAATTGACAAAGAAAGTTAAATGGCTCCCATAGCAAGACGGGCAGCTGCAAAGTATATTACCCTATATTTCAATTCATTTGCTAAAGAGAAGGCAATCACAAGCAGGAAAGGGGTTAAACCCCCCGACCCTCCCAACCCCCCCAAAAATACTAAATTGAGCTGTGTGCTGGCGTGAAGCATGGGAAGCCTTTTATAATTTCTCAGCCATTGCTAACAAAGCCTCTTGTTTCCCATAAGGTGCGATGAATGTCTCGCATAATACCAAACCTCCCCCCGCTAATTAGAATTGCAAGCACTTTGCAAACACATTGTTTACACCCATTAAAAAAAATACAAAATGTACACCGGGGGCCGGGATAATCTTAAATCAATCCAATCCTCTTTAAATACTCGGCTTTTCAGTCCGCGAAACGCGTCATATGGCTTTTTCATAATGGAAACATTTTTTTTTTCCCCCTTCTTCGAAATAAAATAATAAAAAAAAAAATCACAAATATCTGAGAACGAATGAACCCATTGTGTTCACAGCACGGACCTTGCAAAATGAATAACTTGCGAGGAATGTATACCCTATTCATGTAGGCGGATATATAGCGTTGCTTCGAAATAGGATTAAAAATCAAATCTTTTCCGCGTCTAACCATGAATATATTGTCTTCAGCGTCGTTATGGCGGTCTCTATGCTGTAGAATGGTTATTTGCAGTCCGCCGCTTCATACGACGTCACTATTGAGTTCAATGTATACGTCGTATACAAAGAGCTCCCTCTAGTGGTGGCTGCGGGCAGCCGGAATGTTATCAGATATCTTTGTCCATGCAGGGGATTTTCATATGTACCAGCCTCTCAGATTAAGTCCTGTTTGAAACCGAAATGGGAGCACCTGCTTTTACGAGGGGTTATATTAAAGTCCATCCTTTTTTCATGCCTAAATTTGCCAAAAATCCAGAGCAAAATCAGGACTTAGCTATAAATGCATCAGAAAATGTAGGCCTTTACTACTATAACGATTTAATAAGGCATTCATTAGTACAGAATTTTGGATTTGTGTCCAACAGTTGACATCCGCTTGAATTCCAGATGACTGTAAGCTTAGAGTGAATCTGTCATTTGGATATGCCCTCCTAAGCCATCTATATGGGCATGTGGGTCATAGAAAAATGAATAAATTGATACCTTGATATCCGCGATCCGATATTTTATACCTGAGAAATTCACGTTTTTCTTAATATGTAAATGAGCTGTTAAGATCTATGGGCAGAACATAGATCTCCCTGATAATCTGCCTCCAGGGAGAGTTACCAGTGTGAGACAAGAAATGACTGACAGTTTGCCCTCCTTATATACATGTCTCACACTGGTAATGCCCACTTACATTTAAAATAACCTCTGGAAGCAGATTCTCAGGGTGATCTATGTCCCGCCCATAGATCTTAACAGCTAATTTGCATATTAAGAAAAATGTGAATTTCTCAGGAATAAAACATGGGATCACAGATATCAAGGTATCATTTTATTCAGCTTCCTATGACCTATATGTCAATATAGACGGCTTACGAGGATTGATCCTACTGACAGATTTCCTTAAAGGGGTTGTCCACTTAAATGTGTTTTTGATGAAATGGATTCGTAAGACCCTGGTCCAGCAAACACATCTAGATTCTGTGGCTGGTGCTTCCAGGCGAGACCCTTGTGGACCATCTTCTACGTGCTAGCAACCCTGGCTCCTCTTTTGATTAGTAGGCCCGGTTTGACAATGATGTTACTCCTACGGTCACTGGAGATTCCAGCAGGTAGGAGTCGGTTCACTATGCTCCCGTCTGATGCCTACTGAATACTAACCATGGTCCTTCGAATCGATTTGCTCACCTCTGTTCCACAGATGACCCCGTTTTGATTTCGGTCTTAGGTTCTGGCAGCCAGGAAAGCGTTTCTTATTAAAAAGGGGGTTGGCTGATTACTCATTTTAATAGCTAAGCCAACCCCCTTCTCTGTCATGGCCGATGCAAAAATAAAGAAGGGGACTGGTTTTGCACATATAATGAGCAATCAGCCAGCCCCCTTCATATATATCCCCGGTTATGTGCTGACACAAAAAGCCTCCAGGACCGGGAAGGGGTACCGGCTAGGACCTGAGCTGAGATGAAGCTTTGGTAACATGCAATTTTGGAAAGTCAAAAATATAAAAGAAACGGCACCACTCATGGTGAGTCAGGTATTACAGCTCCTCCTCCAGTGGATGTAATACAAGAAACAACCTTTCCACAAGAGTGGCGCTACTTCTGAGAATCCTCTATTGGAGTTTGCACCTTATTCTTGTGATTTTTTCTGAATTTTTGGATAACCCCCTAATTGATGTACAGCATAGCCGCCATTTAGGTAGCTAAACTAATACCCAAGTTTATCACTTGACTAAAAACGACTGACCTCCTAAGGTACGAGGTGACTCGTGCATCGGTGAATTGACTTATTTATTCTGGCTCGGCCCGCTTTTCGTCTCTTTGGGCTTTCGGATCCGATTTAATTTATTTACTTAATGAAACCATTGTAAATCCCCGTAATAAATTATTATTGTCCTCGGTGGCAGGGACTGAAGTTTACTAGCCTTTTTATCCTAAAATCAGTACATTCCAGATGGGGCGCAAGGGGTGGATATACGCGTATATTTATATAGGGGCCTTTCCGCCAGCAGTCATAGGAAAGCGGAGTGTTAAAGGCACCATAAAACACTCCTTTCAGCACGGTATAAGGTTTTGTTTTAATAGTAATTTTCTACCGGATGCGCACTAATACAACAGCAAAAGAACCAAAGAAGTGTTACGACTTACGAAAAAAAGAAAAAAAAAAAGTTTTAAATCAATTTTCAATTTCCGACACTCTTGTGCCAAACGTTTACTCTTGTCATAAAAATGTTACTCTCTGTCGTAATCCCAACCCCCAAGGACTCAATCTCTTGGATTAATCAACTTTTTTCCTCTTCCTTTTTAAAAAAAAATAAAAAATTCACCGTCACTCATAAAACAAAATAAACAGATTTTTTTTTTTGGCCATCAGTAGCACAAAGTCTACCTAAAGTTAGCGTCCGTGGTGAGGGTCCTCCTTATAACAGGTTGATGCCGCCATTTTAAGAACCATTTTTTCATCAAGGTGACAAAGCTCTTTATTTGCCCCCCTATTTTCCAAAACCCCGTGTATAAAATAAATACTAGTTCTTGCCTTAATTTGTGAGGAGGAACCCATAGTTTACTCCGCCCATGAGGAAGGGCTATGGAGAAATCTTAAGCAGGGTTTTCCGTTTTCTTAAACTGAAGGTGTTCATTTCATAGTGTCTGACTATGTGGGTACTATTGGGCCCTTGAAAATAGAAGGCCAGTTCGTGTTTGCCCAATTTCTTGCGTGAAAAAGAAAGCTGGTTCCCTAATGTTGCGAGAGAAACACATAGTTTACTCCGCCCATGAGGAACGGTAATAAAGAAATCCTGAGCAGGGTCTTACATCTTATTGTGCTAAGGATGTTGTAGTGTCATACCATGTGGCTACTATAGGGGCCTTGAAGATAAGAGGACAGCTCTTGTTGGTCCCATTGTTTTACTCTTGCAGGGTAGAAAAAGCGAGGTACGTCCTACTTGGTTTGCTAAGCTTGTGATGAAAAGCCCATAATTTAATTTCCTCCACCCATGAGGAACGGTAATAAAGAAATCCAGAGAAGGGTCTTCCCTCTTCTTGAGCCAAGGGTGTTCATTTTGTAGGCTACTATTGGTTGGTTACTTTCCTTTTGCATGGAAAAAAGGTTGATTCCTTCATCCTGGGTTCACTAATCTTGCAATGGAAAAGCCCATAGTTTACTCCGCCCATGAGGAAGGGTGATACATCTTGCTAAAGGTCTTCCCTCTTCTTGTGCCTAGGGTGTTCATTTTATAGGCTACTGTTGGTTGGTTAATTTCCTTCTGCATGGAAAAAAAAGGCTGATTCCTTCATCCTGGGTTCACTAATGTGTGTAAAAGCCCATCGTTTACTCCGCCCATGAGGAACGGGGATAGAGAAATTATGAGCAGTTTTCCCTCTTCTTATGTAAAGGGTATACATTTTAGAGTGTCAGGCTATATTACTATTATTGGATCTGTGCAGAGAGAGTATCAGCCATTGTTGGTCTCAGTCCCTTACTCCTAGGTGGCAAGAACTGTTAGAGGACTTCCCTCCCTAGAGGAACTCTACCACCCTCCTCAGAACATGTTCACTATGTGACCTTATTGTTTCAATACTGCATAATGACCTTTTTTTTTACTTGTTTTTCTAGAAGTTTTATTGTTTTCCTCTCCTTCCCCAAAATATGTCGGGGGCTTTACACAATGTTTTAACCAGTGGCCTCTACAAATTTTAATCAGGCCCTGTGGATGACCACTTTCATCAGAATCCAGAAAAAAACACAGGTTCAACCTTGTGCCTCTAGAGGGGTCTTGTATGCAGAGTCGTGAATTTTTGCTACGGCCAGGCCAATGACAGGTCATGACTATTAACCTGACATGTCTTTTGCACAGTAAACAAGTTTGATAAAACATTTTTTCTTCCCTCGGCAGTCTCTGCTATCACTGTGCACAAAGCCTTTGAAGTGTAAAAAGAATAAGTCCTACCAAAAAATAAAATCTGTCTGTTCTTCATGGAATTAATTCCTCTCCTTATGCCTTGCAGCCAAGAAACCAAGGCAATTTTGACAATGTTTTTCTCCCTGTTTTTTCATCTTAACCTTGCTCTTAGGTTTTACACTGAGCCTAGACAGAGATGGGCATTTTTGGGCTGTCATCCTAAAAAAAAAAAAAACAGGAGCACACGAGGAAATCACTGAGACAGTAGACATGGAGGTGGTTGATATTTAAAAATATATATTTTGGATGTCTTCCTATTTGGAAAACTAGAAACAAATACTTTATTTGTAGTCGATGAAATATTCTATCCTGTAAGAGGAAGAAGATGCTCAAACAGTAATAAAATATCTGGCGATACTGTGACTAGTTCACACACGATTTCAGTTTTCCAATGCTTAAATGTAAGCGTGGGTGTGAAACAGGACTTAAAATAAGAGCCGCCCACGCTTAAAGAAATGTAAGACGGGGTTAAACAGGGCTTAAAATAAGAACCACCCACGCTTAAAGAAATGTAAGCATGGGTGTGAAGCACGACTTAAAATAAGAGCCGCCCACGCTTAAAGAAATGTAAGATGGGGTTAAACAGGGCTTAAAATAAGAACCACCCACGCTTAAAGAAATGTAAGCATAGGTGTGAAGCACAACTTAAAATAAGAACCGCCCACCCTTTAAGAAATGTAAGACGGGGTTAACCAGGGCTTAAAATTATACCCGCCCACGCTTAAAGAAAAGTAAGCATGGGTGTAAAACAGAACTTAAAATAAGACTCGCTTACACTTAAAGAAATGTACTCATTGATTTACAATAGAACAAAATATAAAATTTTCCCAGGGTTAAAGAAATATAAGCATGATTGTCAAATAGAATTTAAAGTAAAACCCAACCAAGCTTAAAGAAATATAAGTATAGGTAAAACATTGCTCACAAAATAAGATCTGCCCAGGCTTAAAGACATATAAATATAGGTGCATAATAGGTCCCAGTTAAAGAAATGTAAGCATGGGTGTAAAGCAGGACTTAAAAAAAGACCTGCCAAGCTTAAAGAAATGTTAGCATGTTAGTAAAATAGGACTAAAAATAAGACCCACCCACGCTTAAATAAAATATAAGCATAGGCATAAAATAAGATTTGCCCACGGTTAAAGATATGTAATCATGATTGTTAAAATAAAACAGGACTTAAAATAAGACCTGCCCATGCTTAAATGACTATAAGAATAGATGTAAAATAAATTACAAAATAAGAGTCTGCAACAGGTAAAGAAATATTTACTTGATTGTAAAATAGGGATTCAAATGATACCCGCCCATGCTTAAAGAAATATACAGATGAGTATGAAATAGGGCTTAAAATAATACCGGCCCATGCTTAAAGAAATATACAGATGGGTGTGAAAAAGGGCTTAAAATAATACCCGCCCATGCTTAAAGAAATATACAGATGGGTGTGAAAAAGGGCTTAGAATAATACCCGCCCACGCTTAAAGAAATATACAGAAGGGTGTTAAAAAGGGCTTAAAATAATACCCGCCCATGCTAAAAGAAATATACAGATGGGTGTGAAATGAGGCTTAAAATAATACCCGCCCACGCTTAAAGAAATATACAGATGGGTGTGAAATAGGGCTTAAAATAATACCCGCCCATGCTGAAAGAAATATACAGATGGGTGTGAAATAGGACATAAAATAATACCCGGCAACCCTTAAAGAAATATACAGATGGGTGTGAAATAAGGCTTAAAATAATACCCGCCCACGCTTAAAGAATTATACAGATGGGTGTGAAATAAGGCTTAAAATAATACCCGCCCATGCTTAAAGAAATATAAGCATTAATTTGAAATAAAACTTAAAATAAGACCCGCCCACGCTTAAATATAAGCATGGGTGTAAAACAGTAAAACAGGACTTTTTTAACCATTAAATTGTATTCAATCCATATGCCTTACGATGAGGGGTTTATTTACTTAAAGGGGTTTTCTCGTCACAGGCATCTTCTGTTAAAATAGAAACGCTATGGAGAAAAGTTGTCATTGATCATTTCTAATAGAGGGGGAAATGTAGGTTATTTTGATTGGACAAGTTTTTATTTTTGGGGGGAGGGGGCTAGGAAATACTCTTAACCTGTGGATGCTTATGGGCTTTCCTTGACTCTGACTGGTGCATCGTTCTACCTTCTGCCGATAAGGTTATAAACGTGACTGATCCAGATATGGCGGAAAGATCCGAACCCTAAGGAGAAATATGCTCAAAAAATTGAGACGTAGTCATCTACCGGGACTGTAGACTCTGCTTTCATCGCAGATTTGCAGTCTGTCAGGCCTTTTAATAAGACATAATAGGAGGGCTGTGTGTCGGTCCCAAGAGTGCACAAAATATGCAGCCGTAGCCTGTGTAAAAGGCAGCAAACCGCCAAGAGGAAGGAGGAACTTAGAACGGGGTCGCTCCTCACCAAATGTTTCATCTTTAATGTATTCCCTCCGTCTTTTCTGTTCAGAAATGATGGAGGTGGAAATGGGATTAAAACTGAATAAACAGCTACTCACAGTAAGTATTTATTTGTGAAACATTCCGGCGCGGTCCACCTCGAAAAGAAATGAAACGCGGCTACGATATTAATATTTCCACTGGCTGAATACATGGTGCTCCCTTCCAGAAGATGGCTTGGTGCAAAAGGATTAAAGGGCCATTCAAGCTAAAGGAAAGCTCATATCACACGTGTATGTACGAGTTTCTGGAAGGCCGTGGCACTATAGACATTAAATGGCTGATAACAGAAAGCAATAATCTATTTTCCTTAGCAATTCCCCCCAAAATTATTTGGTAACATTTGAAGATTATGTTAAAAAAATTCACCAAAATAACAAATAATCTGTGAAAAGTAATATACAAAAGGAAGGTAGGAGGAGGGGGGATGCAGCTGCAGCATTATGAGTATGTGTGACACCTACTGAGAGCGGAATCATGTTTCAGTGCTCCCATGAGTATTCCAGTTTTTTTTTTTATCTATAAATCCGTCATACGGTTCCCGAGATATGGGTCTTTTTAGTTTTATGGTTTATGGTCTGTACCGCAGGGGCGTGGCTCAAGGGATCCTCTGGGGCGGGTCTTGCACACAGCACATAAATAGGCTCATATCTCTGGAATCGTTTGGTGGATTTTAAAAAAACAAAAAACGGAGTAGTCAGGGGAGCAACAGGAATTAAGTAACAGGGAAACCTAGCCACTTTTGACCTAGTGACAAGTCTTGATTAAAGAAAATTCTGTGAGAGGGGAAAGGGAGAAAAACTAGGGAGAATGCAATTAGCACAGCTCTCATATCACTCCCAGAAAAATCCACCAAAAGAAGGAAAAGAGACCTAAATTCTGCAGGATATACACATTAGGGATTAATAATCTCAACACCAGTGAGCCATATGTATAAAATAAAAAATATGCCATAAATGTCTCAGATGGCAAAAGCCCTATATTCTCTCCTCAACCACATAAAAAAACACAGATATCAAAAAGCAAACATTAAAAATATATTCCCCCGTGGCTCCTTTCATGCCACTCTCGAAATGAAAATCCATCCTATGGTATTTCAATAAAATGCTGCATTAGATATGTAAAATCAGGAACGAGAGAACTCATGAAAAATTCATCACAAAAGCATCAAAAACATAAAAAAAAAGCACAACAAACGTCATGTAAATGGGAAAAGCTCAAATTGAATCTATCTGGTGTGCATGAGCCCCCACAGCGCTGTCTACGGAAATCAGCGTACTTAAAGAGACAGTAACCCTTTTTTTTTACTAGAAGATTTGCGGTACTAAAATATCCATCTTTAAGTGGGTTCATATATTGTGGCCGATTTGGGGTTTTTTTGCCCTATTTTCCCGGAGATTTTGAACACTGCGACAAAAATGAGTAGTTGAAATGTGTGCAGCCAACCTTTTAGCTGACCAAAAATACTATATTAAACGGGCGGGTACATTCATCTTGTACATCTGTAATATTATCCATAGTTTCCATCGTTTGCCGAAGAAGGACGGAGAAAGATGCGCATGCTCGGTAGTTTTCAGACCTCCCATAGAAATGAATGTAGAGATGACCATGTTCGTCAATTTTCAGAACTCCCATAGAAATGAATGGAGAGATGCGCATGTTCAGCAGTTTTCAGAGCTCCCATAGAAATGATTGAAAAAGATGCGCATGCTTGGCAATTTTCAGAGTTTCTACCCGTAGAAAAGATTGGAGAGAGATGCACATGCTCGGCAATTTTCAGAGCTCCCATAGAGATGAATGGAGAGATGCGCATGCTCAACAATATTTTGAGCTTCCATAGAGATGAATGGAGAGATGCGCATGCTCAACAATATTTAGAGCTTCCATAGAGATGAATGGAGAGATGCGCATGCTCAACAATATTTAGAGCTTCCATAGAGATGAATAGAGAGATGCATATGCTCAACAATTTTCAGAGCTCCCACCCATAAAAAAGATTGGAGAGAGATGCACATGCTCGGCAATTTTAAGAGCTCCCATAAAAATGAATAAAGCGAGGTGCAGATGCTCTGCAATTTTCAGAGCTTCCATGGAACTGAATGGAGAGGTGAGCATGCGCTTCAATTTTCAAAACTGCCATAGACCTCAATGGAGAGAAACACATGCTCGGCAATTTTCAGAACTTTCATAGAAATTAATGGAGAAATGCGCATGCTCAGCAACTTTCACAGCTCCCATAGAAATTAATAGAGAGAGATGCGCATGCTCAGCAATTTTCAGAGCTCCCATGGAAATGAATGGAGAGATACGAAGGCTTGGGAATTTTCAGAGCTCCCATAGAGATGAATGGAGAGACGCGAATGCTTGGCGAAAGGAAAAATAAATAACATTTTCATTGGATGTTAGTTGGGAAGTGATGAAAGGGGCTACAACTTCAGGATCGGACTATACAAAGTCTGTTTGTAGTCTCTTACCTTGGATACTCATAGGTCTGCATAGGACCTGTGTACACAAAACGGTAAGAGATTTATAGTTGAAAATCATACGAAAATTTCTTTTATTTTTTATTTTAGATTTATTGAAGCAGAATTCGGTTAAGAAAGTGGAGAGGATCATGGAGTAAAATGTTACATATCGTGGGGAAAGTGGTCCCAGATCCCCCACCGCTGGCAGCGTTCGCCGCTCTTTGATTATCACATGGTTTTTATTTGCATCTTTCAAGTCCTAATAAGAAAAGTCTCCATCAGAGGCGTCCGTCCCCGGCACGTGATATAATGATCATAGTACACGGCATTTTATAAGGGCCTCCACATGCTAAAACAGCGAAATTCCTATAATCTGGCATCTGACAATCCAGAAAGTCTGATAATGTAGCCATCTGATAATCCAGAACGTCTGATCATGTAATCATCTGACAATCCAGAAAGTCTGATCATCCAGAAAGTCTGATAGTGTAACCACCTGATAATCTAGAATAACCTCATTGCACTGTTCTATATAGTTTCATATACTTCCCTTCGACTGTCCGATAATCCAGAATATCCAATATCTATTTCATTACAATGTTCTTTACCATTACACTTTTTTTTTAACAATCTCTCACTACTATCCGTTAATCCAGAATATTTGATAATTTCATAAAAAAAAAATTTATGATTACAAATGCATTTTATTTACTTTCTTATGTCTAACCGATAATCCAGAACATTTGATAATCTGATTGCCATGCTTCAGTTTTCCACAGGTTTCCATGACTGATAATCCAGAATATTTTATAATCTCCCTTTTATTTCTGTAGATTTTCACATTTTTAACAACGCGCCCAATACATTTTTTATACTTTCGATAATCCAGAATATAGTATAATCTCTATGTAATGTAATTTACTATGACTGTCCAATAATCCAGAATATTGTATAATCTCTATATA
>VIAB01001978.1:24055-35697 GCA_009801035.1 Oophaga pumilio | reverse complement strand
ATACACATATACACATTACACATACATATATACACATTACACATTACGCATATATACACATTACACATACACATAGACACATTACACATACATATATACACATATACACATTACACATTACACATATATACACATTACACATACATATATACACATTACACATATATATACACATTACACATACATATATACACATTACACACATATATACACATTACACATTACACACACATATATACACATTACACATTACACACATATACACATTACACATACATATATACATATATACACATTACACATATATATACACATTACACATACATATATACACATACATATATACACATTACACATACATATATACACATTACACATTAAACATTACACACACATATATACACATTACACATTACACATACATATATACACATTACACATATATACACATACACATATATATACACATTACACATACATATACACACATTACACATACATATATACACATTACACATATATATACACATTACACACTTATACGGGTATGCACTCGTATGCACTCATTAAATAAATGTACAGTATGTCATACAATCATGGTGGGCAGAACAATTTTTGAATTTCTTATAATCATGCCATTAAAAAAACACTTTTGTTTTGTCAATACAGGTGAACAAAAGGCGAAAAACCACAGCATGGGCTGCAAGCAAGACATTAACTCCAATAAGTATGGAGGGTAACGTTTCAGGACGTCCTTCTGCTTACACATACACGGATATTTTAGAAATCTTATTTCGTACATCCTATTATGGAACTCTGGGTTAATACAGAAGAGTACCACATTCAGGATCCTTATATCAGGGTGGAGAGTGGCTACTGGGAGCATCACCCTCTGGAGGACTAATGCTTTATTTCTCCTGTGGCGGCGCTGCTGGAAAATGAAACACATGCTTCTAGTTGCCTCTGCAGATTGCAGCTGATGTCTGGACGTACCCTTTGGTTTCTGACCAGCGGATCATAAGGGAACAATTCTATTAAAAAGAGAATGTGTAAATCTTAAAGGGGTATTCTCAAGTTTGGAAGTTATCCACTACCCACTTCCTGTACGCTGGGGGTCTGAGCATTGGGACCTCCAGCGATCGTGAAAAGCTGAGCGTTTCGCTTGGCTACCTCTGATACTCCCATGAAGAATGAATGAAGCAGAAGTCTGCATGATCGACCACCGCTCCATTAACACGGGACACTTCAGAGCCCTGATTATCGCTATCGGCAGGGGGTCTTCCAATGGGTAGGGGATAGCTTCTAAATTTGAGATTACCGCTTTAATTAAGGGATGTAAACCCACCTAAATTTATAATTCCACAAGTTTGAAAAATATCTAGATACATCTGGCTCCAGCACTTAGAGGATCAGGTTGTAATGAGATCATGGGGTCTTCCTTTGGGGGGGGAAACAAGGACATGTTGGATTGTACACCACCACCGTAGAAAAGGCTGTAGTTATTAGGCAGGGTATCCCTATCCTAATCGGCCTACACGGAATTACAATGGTTATCACGGTCTACAATATTAGTGACCGATCCTTAGCATAAGTCATCCATATCGGGTTGGTGGGTGTCTGTTTCTCCGCACCCCCTCAATCAGCAGTTAGGAGGTCCCTCGGTGGCTGGAAGTCCCCAGCGTACAGAGGCAGGAGACCACAGATCTACTACATGACGTCCATTCTTAGTTACTGTAGTGAAATCACACTGCAGTACCAAGAACGGCCACTACAAGGTGTAGTGAGCAGTGCCGTTTCGGCTCTGTACACTGCATACTTTCAGACCTGCTAACAGTTGATTCTATGGCTGCCGGGTGTTGGACCCCAACAGATTTGATAATAATGACCTACCCTGAAGGCAAGTCATCAATATTATTGAACGGGACAACCCCTTTAAGAGTCATACGATTGGCAACTGGATGCATCTTTAAATACCCCAATACAGGCCTGTTGATACCCCTGCATGGCGCCTCATCATCCCCCCTATTCCTTGCCCATACATATTGGTACTGCTGCCTTATTTTACCCCGGCACATCTTCGAACTGATATTTCGATGGCTCCTAACTCACCGAAAATAAATAGAAAAACATTTACGGTATATATTTTTTTACCTTTTTGACAAAGCACTAGCACATACAAATAATAAAATAAGAAGTAGTACAAACACCTTTAAGCATATTTTCCTTTGTCTACAGGGGAAAACATGGACGGGAGATGAATGAATGAATGAAGGTTAAAAAATAAAGACTATTTTATCGGAATAAAAGAAAAATAAAAACCTGTAGCCTTGGTCAAACTGGATGTTGTGTATGAAGATGAAAGCGAGCGGCTGACAATTATTGGTTCCCTTGAAGGAAATGGGTAAGTGTATTAATACATATCTCCGCTCACACAATACGAGGCTGTTGAAACATTTCGCCCGGGCTTCGTCATCGCCATTCTCTCGGTGCGCGGGTGATTTTCTTTTTTGATCTTGCATTGTCATCCTTCTGAATGGCGTACGGAGAGAACGCGGCGTCTTACGAAATGTTGTCATTTATATTATCCTAAAATATCAAGGACGAGCCGTTGTGTTTTTGTATAGACAAGTGGCACTCTTTCTCGCCCCTGCTCTCTGTCTAAACTTTCCTATGAATCCTTACGACAAGGCTTTGGCTACCGAGTAGAGGTGAGCAGAACCATTCGCAAGACCCGGTCCACTGGATGGGACTAGTGATGAGCGAGCATGCTCGGATAAGGTGTTATACGAGCATGCTCAGATGCTAACCGAGCGTCGGCATGCTCGAAAAATATATTCCGAGTCCCTGGGACTGAATGTTTTGTGGCTATTCGACAGTCGCAACACCTATTTGTTAGGCAATCCCTACATGTGTTGTGGTTGATGAACATCCGCGATACATGCAGCCGCGGGGACTCAAATATATTTTTCAAGCGCTTGGGTAGCACCCGATCATGCTCGAATAATGCCTAATCCGAGCACGTTCTCATCACTAGATGCGAGTCTTACAAACTTCCTTCTAAGGGTCAGCATTGGCAGCTCTTCTCTTGATTAGCCGGCCTGGTGCGATGTGTGTATGTTGTGCCAGGCTGGCTAATCAAAAGAGGAGCTTGCGGATGCCAGAAAACTGTAGGCGGTTTACAGGGCTCCCATCTAACCTGACAGGTGGACAAGGATCCTGGAAAATCCATTGGCTCCTCTCTACTGCCAAGTGTTATTTTTTGTGCACTGACCTGGAGTGTACTAGAGAGGAAGCTGAGAAGGTAAAGCACTTTCTCTACAACTCCAGATCGATGCCAAAAAATAAAATTTTGTAAATCAAAATTCCTTCATATGACAATTTTTCACTGGTTTTTCACCCTGCAAATATTTTTTCTTTTTTTATGTTATTTTCCTGTGCACCACTGACCTGTAGGGTGCTTGAAAAGAAGCTAGAAAAAGTTGGCCCAGTTTTGATGATTTTGAAGGAGGTGGCATTCTCGACTAATACACTGAATATGGATACCAAATATCCGGTGGAGAATGTTATTAACCTTACTATAATGAGTGCTAGTGTTACACACCTTTCCCTGGTATCCCAGGCTCCGCTTCCTTCCCCTGGGTCCACTGCCCGCTGCTGTTCTCCAGGTCAAGTCTTGCAGGTTGTCCAGAGTCGATCTATGACATCATCTCCCTAGACCTATTAGGTGGCAGTCTCGACTAATACATTGAATATCCGGCAAATGTCAAGAATCCAGCTGAGCACATTATTCACCATAATGAATACTAGTGTTACACGCCTGTTCCGGGAATCCCAGGTTCCGCTTAGTTCCAAGTCTCCTGCCCTCTTCTGTGCTCCACGTCAATTTTTGCAGACTGCCCAGAGTGAATCAATGACATCATCTCCCTAGACCTATTTAAGGTCCATTTAGACACACACACCTGTGTCTTGGGATTGAGACCAGGTGAGATTCCTGTTTGTCCCAAATCCTCTACCCTGTGTCCAACTCTTTTTTTGCTTTCTGCATCAACGCCTGAGGTCATCTGCCCACCCGTACCTGAGACTTAGAGAATTCATCTCACCTGGTTAGTCTTACAACTAGACTTTAGTTACTGATGAAGATAACAAACAAGAAGATGACAAGTACTTGTTAATCAAAACTGGAAATTTAGAAGGGGGTCCTAACCCTACATCCATAGGAGTAATCAACTGATATTGTGGTTACCCTGTTAAATTTCCGTGTACGTACTGACCTGGAGTGCCCTAGAGAAGAAGACAAGGAGGTAAAGTAATTTCTCTATGAAGTTTGGCCAAGTTTTTATTTTTTGAAGATGGTGGCACCCATGACAGTTAATTTTGGTACCAAATATACAGCTGAGGTTATTTTTCCCCGTCACCACCTTTATAATGTACATATACGCTGCAGCTAGTGATGAAGATAACAAATCGGAAGATAACAAGTTCTTGTTACTCAAATTGGCTTCTTATAAAAATTTATTTGGGGTTTCTGACAATACAAACATTGAGATAATAACTTTATAAAAAACTCTTCGAATAGGAACTTTTGAAATAATAAAGCTCCTCTCTGAAGAACTTTATTCTCTTCCTTTCCTTTGACCTTGTTTTATGTAATTTTACAATAAAAATGGAGAAATCTAAAAAGAAATTGTCTTTGTGTCACAAGAGCGCGGTCGTGTTCGACTACACTTCCTCATTTTCCTGTATCTGACAACTGTCTGCAGCAGGAGCCTCCCCCCTCTTCGTCTTAACTCCTCCCCTCAGTCGTTCTCTAGGCAGAAATGGAACAGATCAGCAGTGGACTGACCCTTGTGTTTTCTAGAAGATTTCTCAATACTCTTAGCCTCAAGACCTAGCAGAAAAGAACAAACAGAGTGGGCAAAATTATTTTCAGTCTTCTTTTATTATTCGTTCCTAGGGTAGAGCGGCCCTTTAAATTTGATTTAAAGGAATCGGAGATACCCATGGATGTCTTAAGCAAAGTATGGTCAAAGTCCAATGATTACAATGGTCACCACTATCATATTCTTTATTACAGGGAATCTGTCAGCAGCATGATGTAGGAGCAGTTACCCTGATTCCAGTGATGTGTTACTTACTGGGCTGTGTGTAACTGTTTCAATACAATCAGTGTATATCAGCAGGAGATTATCACTAGAGGATTAGCGGTCTTGTGCCTTCTAGTCCAGCCCTGTCCTGCTGGAACCGGGACTTGAGTGTGAGGCAGTTCTTTCAAGGCTTCTTTTCTTGAAGAACATACTCATGGGGCTACGGAAGTAATAGGTTGGTCAGGGTGAGTTGTCAACTCGTGGTCAGACTTAGTAAACATCATGGGGACTAACCCAAGTCATAGACATAGTCATAGTCAAGGTCAGCAACGTGGGGAAGTGAAATCACGAGACTGAAGAAAAACAAGCAGAAATGTAGAAACAAAAGATGGAATCGAGCTCCAGAATAGAAGGCAAATGGGGACAAAATAGGAAGGCTGAATGATTAGGTTCAAGAACCCAGAGATGAGAGGTGGAACTAGTACCCAAATACCACTGCCTGGCATATGTGCAATTTAAAGTGGACATGTCACCTCTCTTGCCCTGTCTCTTTTACTAAATATTTGTATTCCCCATGAAATAATTCATATTTTCTTACAACTCAGTGTTGTGCCGTTTCTCTGTTATTCCTCCTAAAAATGTATCAATGGGACAACTACCTGTTACTGTTTTCAAATGGTTGTGTCCCTATAGTCAACACTGATTGGACACTGTCAGAGTGGGCAGGGACACACCCCCAAGGTCTGCGGGGGGTGTCTCTGCCCACTCTAACACTGTCCAATCAATGTTGACTAAAACAACACACCTACTCTGAAACTGTCCAATCGCTGTTTGCTATAGGGACACACCCCCAACTAGTAACACCTAGGAGGAACAGGAGGAATATCAAGAGAATGGCACAACACAGAGTTACAGGAAAAGAAGCTGTGAAATCCCCCATGAAATAACAATTCTGTAACATCTTTTCTTACAACGCTGTGCTTTGCCATTTTTCTGCTATTCCTCTTAAAAATGTGTCTGGGAAAACTGGGTGTTACCCTTGTCAAAAGATTGTATCCGTATAGTCAACACTGATTGGATCGTGTCTGAGTTGGCAGTGACGCCCATAAGTTGTGCGGGGGTGTATCTCTGCCCACTCTAACACTGTCCAATCAATGTTGACTTTAAGGACACACCCATTCTGAAAGTATCCAATCAGTGTTGACTATAAGGGCACACCCCCGACTAGTAACACCTAGATGCCAATATTTTCCAGGAGGAATATCAGAGAATGGCACAACACAGAGTTACAGGAAAATATGCCCTGGAATTGATACATTCTCTGGGAATAAAATAATTTACCACAACAGATATGTCAAGTTCTCATTTAAGAAGGTCACGTGTTAAATTATTGGCTTGATGCGCTAACCTAATGCAACCCATCTTACATCCTTAAAGTTTGGAGCAATGGCGGGTTTGTGACAGGTCCAATTTGAAAACTCATCGACAACTCAAAGAAATGCAGCGACTGATAATGATACAAATAGGAGGAATGCTGGATAAAGTCGAAATGCGTTGTTTATAAATACATTTTTCTTTTTAATTTAGTTCTTTTGGTTCTTTTTTGATTATTTCATCTGGTACTGTGGGAGCGCCGTTCACCTGGTATCTATATCCCAAAGATATCCAGCAATTGAGAATGATACAAACGATTACCTTATGGAATAGACCCTTGAAGAAGGCTGGATACACTCGAAACGTATTGTGTTTTTAAATAAATTTTTATTTTATTCTTTTGGTACTGTTTTGGTCATTTAATTTCGTCTGCTACTGTGGGAGCGCCTTTCACCTGGTACCTTCACAGCCCAAAGATATCCAGCGATTGAGAATGATACAAATTATTATCTCATGGAATAGACACCTGAAGAAGGCTGGATACACTCAAAACGCGTTGTGTTTGTAAATATATTTTTATATTGTTTCGGTACTTTTTTGTTAAACTAATTTCATCTGCTACTGTGGGAGCGCCCTTTACCTGGTTATCTTCACAACCCAAAGATATCCAGCGATTGAGAATGATACAAATGATTATCTCATGGAATAGACCCCTGAAGAAGGCTGGATACACTCAAAACGCGTTGTGTTTGTAAATATATTTTTATATTGTTTCTGTACTTTTTTGTTAAACTAATTTCATCTGCTGTGGGAGCGCCCTTTACCTGGTTATCTTCACAACCCAAAGATATCCAGCGATTGAGAATGATACAAATGATCGTCTCATGGAATAGACCCCTGAAGAAGGCTGGAAACACTCGAAACGCGTTGTGTTTTTAAATACATTTTTATATTATTTTATTTGGTACTGTTTTGGTCATTTAATTTCATCTGCTACTGTGGGAGCGCCCTTCACCTGGTTATCTTCACAACCCAAAGCTATCCAGTAATTGAGAATGATACAAATGGTTGCCTCGCAGAATAAAAGTGTTTATTACCCATGATTCTGCCCAAAATGCAAAATTTAAGGCAAGCGATAATGATGCGGGTAAAATGGAAAGTAGAAAAGTTTTCCTGACCGTGGGCTGCCGGGGCAGGGTGACACGACTGATGCATTTCCAATTATCATTAGCCCGAAACTCTCGAAAAAGCATAAACAAAATAGAGGGCGTTAGTCAAAACAGTCACGAGAGAGTCGTCAAGAATACAAAAGGCTTTCTGTGTTTATTTAGTTCTCGCACCGATAAGGAGGAGCCTTTGTGCTCATAATTTCACACACATCAGAAAAAAAGAAGCCATGCTGAGCGCAGTCTGACACGGCTTGTCTGAAGAGCCACGGGCCTTGCCGACGGGTCCGTTAACCCGTCCGATGCCAAGAAAAGGGCCTCACATTACTACCTGCCGTGGAAAATGGCGCCGGCTTAAGAATCTTCAATGTGAGGATATTATAAGTTGTACATATCCTCCCATATGACTACACCAGCAAACATCACCATCCCATCCAATGGTCAGTGTATTAGGTGACCTAAAGGGGTTGTCCAAGATCAGAAAAACTTGGTTGCTTACTTTCAGAAACTGGGCCATCCCCAACTTAGGGTTATGGGTGGTATTGCAGTTCACTTAATCGGGGATGAGTTGCAATACCAGACTCCACCCATAGTGAAGGGTGGCGCTGTTGCTGAAAGAAAAAAAAACTAATTTCCCTACTCCTGGACATCCCCTTTGGACATCTCTCCTGACCCCCGTACACATGAATATTTGGTCCAAATGGGTGTTCATGTGTTTTCAATAGGTAGAGGTGAGAAAGAAACACCACTGGAGGTGGTTTATGTCTCTTCAGAAAGACCAATTTCTTTTTTTGACCTGATATCATATATCAGATTATCTAATGTACTGTATATTAGATAAAAGTCTGACGAACCCACCAGGGACACCCCACAAGACCTGCCATATACTGAGAACACCTCACAAGACCTGCAGTATACTGGGAACACCATACAAGACCTGCCATATACTGAGGACACCCCACAAGACCCGCCATATACCAAAAACACCCCACAAGACTTGCCGTATACTAGGAACACCCCACAAGACTTGCCGTATACCAGGGACACCCCACAAGACCTGCCATATGCTGAGAACACCTCACAAGACCTGCCATATACTGGGAACACATTACAAGACCTGCCATATACCAAGAACACCCCACAAGACTTGCCGTATACCAGGAACACCCCACAAGACCCGTCATATACTGAGAACACCCCACAAGACCTGCCAATTACCTGGAACACAACACAAGACCAGCTGTATACCGGGAACACAACACAAGACCTGCCGTTTATCTTCAGGAACACCTCACAAGACCTACCGTATACCAGGAACACCCCACAATACCTGCCGCATACCAGAAACACCCCACAATAGCTGCCGTATACCAGGAACACCCCACAAGACCTGCCATATACCAGAACACCCTAAAAGAACTGCCATATACTGGGAACACCACGCAACACCTGTCGCATGCTGAGAACACACCCCAAGACTTGTCACATAGTGGGAACACAAAACAAGGCCTGTCATATACCGGGAACACAACACAAAACACGCTTTATTCCGGGGACACCCCACAAGACCTGACCAGAAACACCCCAGAAGACCTGCTGTTTACCTGGAACACAACACAAGACCTGATGTATACCGGGAACACAATACAAGACCTACCATATAGAAGGAACACTCCACAAGACCTACCATATACTGAAAAACCCCACAAGACCTGCCGTATACTGAGAACTCCCACACAAGACTCGCCAGATACGGAAAAACCCCACAAGACCTGTCGTATACTGAAACACCTCACAAAACCTGCCATATACCAGGAACACTACAGAAGATCTACCATATACCAGGAACACCCCACAAGACCTGCCATATACAAGAAACACCCCACAGGACCTGCCATACATTGGTAACACCGCGCAAGACCCATCGCATACTGAGAACACACCCCAAGACCTGTCATATATTGGGAACACACCCCAAGACCTGTCATATTCTGGGAACACAACACAAGACCTGTCGGTTTTGAGATGCTGTTATTCAGACATCACAATGTGGTCCTTAATAGAGTCGCTCAGATTTTTGCGTTTGCCCATTTTTCCTGCAGTCCAACATACTTCAAGAATTGACTATTCACTCAATAATTCCCACCTCAGCAGGAGCCATTGTAACAAGATAATCAATTATATATATATATATTTTATTTATTTTTTTCCTTCTTTTCAAAAATGTAGAGCCTCTCAACAAATCGATGCAAACGAAGCTCCATACATATAAGAACATAACAATCAACACTTACAGAAGATTGAGCAAATTCTGAGGTTTATAAACCCAAAAACCCTTTCACCACAAGGGCCGCTGCCAAGCGCGCCAGCTAACACCACATCTCGTGCGCTAATTACACAGGAAGCCAAACATTTGGCCTGAAACGTTCATTTATTTTCTCGATATACTACATCTGACTCCTTCGAGGCATTACTGAAGTATATAGGGCCGACACGTCATACCGAGAGACCTGCAACAATATCATAAAAGCCAGTCGTGTGAAATGCGCTAAGTACAGGATCTCCTTGTTATAACGGTTTTTCTTCTTCTTCTTTTTCCTAAAGGTCATCACTTCAGACGTCTTTTTTTTTTTTGGAAAGGCTTCAAACACTCGGTGTGTCCAAGCAACGCGCAGCTGTGGAGATTCGACTGTATCACTGTATCACTACAATGGGTCGCTTCTGGTTGCGTTAACTCTTTGATGGCGAAAACAAAATTACAACCCTTTTAGCCAATTTTGGTGTTGGCGCTGTTTTTAGATAAAGGCCGCCACGTTTATCCAAACCGGGATGACCCGGTTAATTAATCAGTGTCCAGTCATTAACGGTCATGCCAGACTTTAGGGATCCAGTATGAAGGGGTCATTCTAAGTCTTTAGTACTAATGCCGTTTTTTCGTCGGGGCGCCGCTGTAAAGATCAATAAAACGCTGAAAACTTTTGGAGAACAGTTGTAACGTAAAGCATGTAATCCTCCGTGGATAAGTGACAGGAAAGGCAAGTACGGCTTGTATATCAGACACAGATGCAGGCCCGAGACGGGAGTTTCATCTGTGCGTCTAGACACATTATTTAGAGCGTGATACATTGCCCCAAAAGTGTTAACTAAATATTGATGAAATCTGCCGTAATTTATTGGCTTAGGTAAGTGTCGCAGGACATGCGTAGCCCTGTCAGCGGAGAAATGTTCCTATACATTAGAAATCACCAGAACAGGAAGCCATTAACAATGTTTTTAGAATTCGCCTTTATTTTTCAAGAATTATGTCAAGTAAAGCGCGAGGCTGATGCGTTACGCTGAATTCATCTCTCGCCAGGGATTTACCAAGCCCAGGAGAAGTCAATCCAGAAAATAACATTTCTTCTTGTTCTGCAGTTGACGCTACATAGATGACATAGGTCATGTTTTTTTTTTTCATTTTCACCAACTTTACATAACAGAATTTGTAAAGTCACGAAGAGTCTGGACCTAAACCCTGACAAAATGCACTGAATTTTTTAGTTATATTTCATAGGTTCCAGAAAAACGAAATCTGTGCCGAGAATTAAAATCCACAACATGAGTTTTAATAATGCCGATTACGCAAGGTAAAAAGTTGTGGATTTGCTCCAATTAATTACAATCTGGTGTTGCTTCCAGATTTCTGCTCTAAGGATTACTGGGCACTGTTTCCTTCCCCTATGTCTGACTCCCTATGTCAGACATTGTTTGCTTCCCCTAAGTCTGACTCCCTATGTCAGACATTGTTTGCTTCCCCTATGTCTGACTCCCTATGTCAGACATTGTTTGCTTCCCCTAAGTCTGACTCCCTGTCAGACATTGTTTGCTTCCCCTATGTCTGACTCCCTATGTCAGACATTGTTTGCTTCCCCTATGTCTGACTCCCTGTCAGACATTGTTTGCTTCCCCAATGTCAGACATTGTTTGCTTCCCCAAAGTCTGACTCCCTATGTCAGACATTGTTTGCTTCCCCTATGTC
>VIAB01001977.1:121482-132799 GCA_009801035.1 Oophaga pumilio | reverse complement strand
ACACAATACAATGCACCAATAGCTTCCCAATACATTATGATGGGCACACAGCTCTCCTATACACAACATGATATCCCCACTGCTCCATGTATATACATAATGAACCCCAAAATAGTCCTCACAATGTACAATGGCACCCACACTAAACAAAAGCCCCGACACGGTATTATGGCCCACGCAGTAGTCTCCACACTGTATGAAAGCTTACCTCTCACATTACATCAGGGCCCTACAGTAGGTGTTACTCAGTATAATGTCCCCCATAGTAGTCATCACAACATAGTATGGCCCCCACGGTAGACCCTAAACTTAACAATGGCGCCCACATTCGCTCCCATGCTGTATAATGGCCCCCACACTTTATGGCAGCCCCATACTGTATTAGAGCCTCCACAGTAGTCCCTACAATGTATGAGGTGGGTCCCCCACAGTAGAAACCCAACATTGTATGAGGCCCCCCCACAGCAGTCTCTATAATGTATGAGGGTCTCCTATACTATTATGCCCCCACACTCACATCACACGTTTTAATTTAAGTAACAAACAACATATACTTGCCTACTTCAGGACCCTGAAGACTCCATCTGCAAAGCATCAGCGCATGCACTGGACGTGAGTCCCGGCTCAGCGAGATCACAGCACTGGAGCGGACATCCTGTGTCTGCGGTGACGCTTCAGTACCTGCATTACCCTGCTGTGCTGTAGACCACAGGATTAAAGTGATCTGCAGTCTAAACAATGGAGAGAGGTAGTTCAGGGGGATCATGTCTTACTGCTTTACGGCACAGCTTAAAGTGCTATTCCCATCTCCAAGATCCTATCCCAATATATAGTAGGTGTAATAATAATAATATTAGCAAATATCTGCAATTAGAAATGTAGTTTTATTTATTCGCTATGTCTCTTTCCTCATATGCAGGGCATTGCAGGACCTTCGGTATCCATGGTTACGTCCACTGATAGTGACAGCTAGTTGCTAGTGGTCGTAACCTTGGATACCTAAGGTCCTGCAATGGCTGCACATGAGGAAAGACATAGCGAATAAATAAAACTGTACATTTCTAATTGGAGGCATTTGCTATTATTATATCTACTACATATTGTGATAGGATTCTAGAGATGGAAATACCCCTTTAACTATAGACATTTAAGGGCAATGGCAGCTCTGGTGGGCCCCTCTGAATGCAAGGCCTGGGGCAACTGGGCCCCACGGTAGCTAGGCTACTGATCCAAACCCCTTGAAGTCCATGGCTAAAGAAAAAGTTCCTGCGCAATGTGAAGTCTTTTGACAAATTAAGATTCTCATGTTTTGCTTTGATGGCGCATTAGCGGATGAGAACATTATGTACGTGAATCTCATAGCTGTGAAAGAGGAGTTAAATCCAAAACATGTAAGATGTGACAGCTATCACCAAAAAATTGTAGTGCCAAACTATGCCCAGTTTTGCCCATAACAATGAAAGTTCCACACTGCACCTGTATAAGGCAAAAAATGGGCATCCGACTGGTCATCCATTCACTCGAGACCATGACTCCAGACCAGACTCGTAAAACTTATTTCCTCCAACAAGAACCTATAAATTAAATACACTTTTGCATGGCCGGTTAATGATGTGGCGTGCATGCTAGATATTCCATCAGGTGAACCCTTTAGAGGTCAGGGACAAATCCAGCTTCCCCTCCTCTTCTGTCCCACAAGTGGTTTTCATTTTGAATAACCAGAGGTTAGAAAAACAAAAAGAAAAGCAAAGAACGCCAGGAACCACATGATTAATCTGCTCAACCTCAAGAGGACATTCCACATTTAGGGGACAGGCAGAGAACAAGTCATTCGGAAGAAGGATGCAGATTCCTATTTGTGCTCTGACTTTTAAAAGAAACTTTTTATCCTTTGGGATCAAGCATTTTTCATTAGTTTATACTCATCGACAATGCAACGTATGTGGCAAAGATACAATGTGACGGGAGCAAAATTACAAGACGGATGAAAAACAAAACAAAAAAATCAAAGCTCGTGAAGACATGAAATATTAAGAATATATCCTCAGAACGTAATCATCCCAAACTTCCTTTATCTTTTGCATTGGACTGCATTGTGATGGAAAGTCTAGATTTCTAAGGAGGTCTCCTATATGGCTTTACCTAGAAGGGTTTTTTTTGTAATAAAACAAGAAAAAAAAACAAAATAAACACAAAACCACAAGATACATTTACTACAAAAGTAATGAATGGTTCTGCAGGGATCATCCAATAATGATCTATTTACCCAAGATTTCTGTATTTCACAAATAAAGACACGCACCCATTGTAGTCTATGAGGATGGTAACCTGTCCATGTAGTTCTGTGGACTGAAAACATGGAAACTTTTCTGATTTTCATCAAACTCGACAATGCAAATCTGCGTGCCCAGTGAAGAATACTCTGATGCCATCCTTTTTTCACTGATTGATAGGAGAAGCCTCCAACACTTTTTTTTTATTTTTGAAACCGGTGGAGGTCTATAGGGCAGACCCATAAGAATCCTAATCAGAAAGCATGTATATACACACTGCATAGTAAGCATAGTTAGGATATATTCCACTACAGATCTCACCTACTAAACAAATATCTAAAAAAATAAAAATAAACTCAAATGTATGTCTAAGTAGGTCAGAAAATTTCCATTTGTAATCTGAAAAGAACTATTTGAACTAAATCCATATAGTACATGAGTATTCGACATTTGTAAAAAAAAACAAGCATATTTTACAATATAACCTGTATAAATCGTTACATAGAATCTCAGACCTGATGAAACTGGTGTACTTGTCTTTTCATGTCACAATGCATTAAACTGAGCGTTTGAGGAGGTCCAAATGTTTTCAGTCTCCACCCAATCACCAAGCCGGACAGACAGCTGCAGCTTATGCTTAGCACTATGAGATCTCAGCAGGGAGGAGGGACATTGAGGATCTCAAAATCAGGCTAAGAGGGCACTGTTCATCCGATTTGTCAGTTTATACCACTCCCAGCGCTCTGTACTTACCCATCTAAGAGAAGGGGAGGATCTCAAGTTTGACTATACACACTCCACCCCCCCCACTCCAGTGCCAGGAAGGTTAAAAAGGAGGTCACCGAGAATCTTAACCCACCGTTATGCACTTAGTGATTTTTTTTTTTATAGAGAGGTAAAAGGTTTCTTTAACCCGTATCCTTTACTAAAATGAATGAGGAATCAGTTTTAGCAAATATATCTTTATTGGGGGCCATCTCCTGGTATCCAAATGACAAATCTGGATGTCCGAGTACATAATGAAGGCGAAAAGCAGATTTACAGTAGATTTAATAAACTATTTATTAGTGAATGAATAAACAAAAAAGTTAAAGACAAACTTTTATTTAACAAATTATATTAAGAATACACACTAATATCACAAGAAAAAAAAATCCCCTTCTTAAAATACAGGGTGTCCTGTTAAATAAATATAAAATATTTGTATACATAAACTGCACACTTCCAAGAAAGCCCAACAGAAAATGCATAGAACAGCACATTTCTGGACAGATTTCCTTGAATTTGTTGTCCGCAACTGCAAAAAACGGCTTGTTTCACAGCACATATAGAGAGGAGTAGCGATTGCACAGGATACTGGGCGACCATAAGGTTTGGCTGTCTAACCACCACCTATGGCCAGAGGTGGGACGGTTTCTGGAAGAAAGCAACTATGTTTTTCTAATCCTGCACAAGCCCTTTTGTCTAAATATTAATCATTTGTTCTTTTGCTCGCAGCATTAAAGAGTAACGATTCTCCATGCAATGTTAAATTATGCATTTTTTTATGATTTACTTGATTCTCTTACTTTGCTTTTTTATCTCCCAAACATTATGTGGCAGAGCCCATCTCATGCTTCTTTAGAAGCTGCTTTCAACTGCAGCAAGGTCAAAAGATCCATACTCTGTTTACATTGTATAGGAATTTCCCAGTACAAGTACTGGATTGGAGAGCAGAGAGGTTTAGAGAGGGAATGTCCGATAAGACGGATTAGAAATAATGTAAGTTCTTGGCAGAGCAGCAATTGAAAGCAGCTTCTAAAGGAGCATGAACTGACAATTGGAAAACAGCATGGCAGCATGGTGTTTGTGAGAAAAGGAAGCAAAATAAGGCAATGAAGTACAGTGTATCACAAAAACTCATATCCTTGAAGTGCCTGGAACATTAATTAAAAAAAAAAATAAGTTCAGTTATTCTTTCATGAATTCTGACTACAAGAAATTAAAAAAAATTCTGCCTTTATGAATTAGGTTATATTGCAAAGGCTAAGGGAAAAATTTGGGGCACATTTTTTTTCTTCAGTGGATCTCATATTCTTTATATTTTTTATATTTATCACCTATGTATATTTCATTTGGGAGATATGCTCTCGTAGTAGATTACAGAGCTTAAAAAGCAGGAGACATTATTCCATTCAGGCCCTGCTCACACAATTTCTTCAGCGTGTTCGGAGGTTTAATCAGATTCCCCCTAAAACCGGCACTCGCACGAACGCCAGAGACAGGGCCATAAACCGCAATGGCACGGAGTTCATACTGAACTCAATTTGTGTTTTTCTTACAGTGTTGTAGGTTCAGACGGGCATGGAAAAGTGGTGTCATCGCAGTCCACGACCCAGTCGAGGGTTCATCAGAGTCCTGTCTAAGTCCCATTATTAGGGAGATTCAGACAGAACCCCTGAATGCACTTTAGAAATGTGGTGTGAACAGGACTTATCAAACAACGTACTAAGAGAAAAGTCGACAATCACATTTTTGAAGTTACCCAATGCAGCCACTGTCCCCATAAAAGGCCATAAATTACTTTTTGGTGTCAAAGTGCAATAAGTAGAAGATCATACACACTCGGAACCAATTCAATGGAGGCGGCTCTACTGGGAGAAGGGACACGCAGAGCTCAGTAGTACCGACACTGTATGGAGCAAGGATGGAAAAATGGAGGCTGTACGGCGACTACTGGATGGACACAAACAGGCCCTAAACTCAAAATCTATTGCATACCAGTTTGATCGTACGAAAAAGAAATTAGAGACATCCCAAAAGCTACATATACCAAAGGATCCAAAAGGATAAGAGGACTCAAAGTGTTTTCTAACAACAATTTACCTTCAGAAGTGTTCCCTTTTCCCTGGATTTATTGTATAGAGAGGTACATAGCGACTATCTTCATTCTCTACAAAGATCATATCCTAATCAGAATACTGTACATCCAAGCATAAATGAACCTGGGTTCTTACTGCATGGATATAGAAGCAATGGAAATCAGAGGGCTATTCTCAAGATGTCTCCTGAGCAGCTCACAACTCTGCCGTCTCCTTACATCTTGGTTTCCGGAAGTGCAGGCTCTGAGTGACAGTTCTGGTGAACAGCAGTAATAGTATAACTAACGCTCAGCACTATTTCTGCTGTAACACATTCAGGTATTAGTGGCTTGTTCTGGACTGTATTTATATCTAGAGATAACAGTGCAATGGCTCTGGCAGTGAGAGCAATGATGGTTGGGGCCGGGGAGTTATGGTTACACAGAAATGATAAGAACAGTTCATCAGTAGATGACAGGGAGGCAGGGGGAAGGCAAGCAGCTAACTTGTATAGAAATCAATGGACTGTAGAAAGGTGGATGAGATGCTAAGAGTTAACTCATCTCCTGAAATGTAACTAATGCACACACTTGACCAGCGTCTTGTATAGAAATCAATAGACTGTAGAAAGGTGAGTGGTATGCTAAGAGTTAACTCAACTCCTGAAATATAACTACTGCGCACACTTGGCTTGAGTTTGGCAGGCAAGAAGGGGTCAAGCTTCATAGACACAGGCTGCACAGTAAAATAAAAGCTCACCCTGCAGGAGAATGACAGCACAAAGAAAAAGCAAGAATCAAAATTATTTCCATGCTGTCTAACTAATTAAAGCAACTTAACTTGAGAATACCTTTAAAATATTGTTTCTAAACCATTAGTTCTCCGGAGCCGTGGTCCTTACAACATGGTCACGGACCCTACATAAACCGTAGAAGAAAGTTGTTACTTTTACAATCAGAATGGGAAAACGATTTTCACTGAGATGCTTGGAAGACCGGTACCAGAGCAAGACCTGCAGGGGTCGGTGGATTGTGGGTGTCTTTATTTAAATTCTTAATATTTTTAACAGTTGTATTGGCTGGAAACACCTTTGACTTTATTTTAAAAAAAAAAAATCACACGGATATTCCTACATTTTACTGCACGGACATCTTAAGATATAGAAACTATAGGTATTAGTAAGCCAACGACAATTTATATAATGTTTCCGAAGTTTCTGAAATCAGGAAACCCATTAATTTGCCTATTTACTTTTAAAATACACCCTCCAAAATCTTCACTGGCGATGGGACAACAACCGGTTAAACCAGAGGGACCAAACTCCGCTTGTTCATTATCTTCCTTTTTTGAAATTACGGAATACATTTTTTTTTCCTACAGTCCATTTAATATTTAATTAAGAGTCCGGCTCTCGCACAATATTGTATTACAGCCCGCAGAATTGCTGCTCATAAACCTCCAGCATTTTTAATTTAGAAGAATAATTACAAGAAATCTGCTGGTTATGAAATGTATCCTGTATGTATCTTACACAAAAAGAATTCTAAACACCCCCGAAGAGTATCGGGCTTATGCCATCTGTCTAACATCTAATCTGATCTCAGCTTCAGAAAAGCAGAAATCGCCCTCGCTTGTGCTTTTGCTTTATACACAGAGGTCATTTGTGCTGAAGGGGGCGAGCGGAGGTGAGCGGAGTTACGTTAAAAATTAATTGAAGTTGTGAAAAGAAATGAGTTTTTCCATATTTCCTGCTTTTTGTGCTGTTAAAGGCATTGTAGCTAAAGATCGGAAAAGGCAAACTGACGTCATGCTAAAGGTAGAAGAAAGTAACATCATCTGTGAAACATGTGATCGGACACGACCATTTCAGCATCCATACCATGAAAAACGGTGGAGGCCACATATCTCCATCTGCCTACTTTATTGGACACCTCTCCTTTCCGCACTTTCACAGATGTAGGTGGTCATGGCTGCCCGAATCTGCGCATGCTCTGAACATGAACAAGTGGTGACAGACTAGGAAGAGCCACGGGAATCTATCAATATTTGATTTTTTGAGAAGCAGAAATCGATTATTTAGATGGTGCCTAGACCGTTAGCATGAGGTTTTCACTAGAAAAGGGGGAAATTAATATTTTGGTACTTTTACTTTATTCAGGCCATCAGTTTTTTCTTTCTTGCCTTTTATCATTTTAGTCTATAAAAGTAGACAACTCATTTAAAGGTAAATCGGTCATCAGATTTCTGCCACTTAAACTGAGAGCAGTAGGTTGACATGTCATGTACTGGGCTGCTTGCTGTAATTTTGATAAAAACAAATAAATCACCATTTTATCAGCAGGAGATCACTAGAGGATTAGTAAACATGCTGCCAGGTAGTCCTCTACATTCATGAGTTGTGTGTAACACCGCTCCCATGACTACCTGTTTTCTGTGTATAGGCAGAAAGCAGCCAATCAAATGTGTGGGTGGGGTTATATAGAGCTCAGCTTTCAGAGAACTGCTAGATCTGCAGCAGAGAAAACAGATCCTCTCAGATGGGGTAGCAAAAACCAGGTGACTTTTAAGGATTTTCATAGACTAGGAACATGAAGTCTGATAAAACTCTGAATACTTGTCCACAAACTCTACCTATAATAATCCTCTTTGAACTAGGGTTGTAAACATGCAAGATGATTAATGACTTCGACCTAGTGACGGGTCCTAGAAGTTGTGTACTTAGCCATCTTTTTATTAAACGAAGACTCAACAGTGATCATCTGTAAGTTATGGGGTCTCAATTGGTCCAATCTGACAGGTGGGCGGCCCACTGGGGGATAGATTTGGTCAATATAGAGTGAGATTTGCCCAACCTACAGTGGTCTACCACACATTGGCAATGGGTTTTCATCACAGAACTTTAGGACATATCCATAGGACAGATGTAGGTCCCACCTCTCTCCAGTACAGGGGACTTTCTGGTCTCTCGATCTAACTCTTGCAGTGATAAGAGGGAGTTGCGCATGCGTACATGCTCATCAGTTTTCAGGACCCCTATAAAATTCAATGGAGAGAAGAGCATGCGCAGACACAGTGAATGGGGGGGACCCTCCTTATGGAGATACCTGATGGTCCCAGGTATGGAAAGAAGATGTCCTGTGGAAATGTCTGTGTAGACACATCCCTTTCACATACATGTTTTACCGAAATGGGGAAAGAATTTAACCGTTTCTCTAATTCTTCATTTAGCAACCTTTAAGAGTCACTGGACTTTCAAGGTTTTGATTGGTGGAGATCCTGGTGCTAAGAGCCCCTCCATCGCTTCTGGAGACGAAGGAGTGCTCTCCTCGAGAAGATGAGCTCATATTCAATTGAGGAAGTCTTCTGCTAACCCCACCTTCTAGGAGCATCCATCCAATTATTTCAGCGACTATGGAGGTCTCAGTACCCGGAACACCGCTGATGAAAATTTCTCACGTGTCTCCAAAGGTCAATTTTTTTTGTTTTAGACTTTAGTCTTTGGGGTTATGAATGTAACAATCTCTACATAGAATCTGCTTAGATCTTCCCTTAAAATTTTGGGGAGTATTTCCAAGCTCTGACCTCTGGCATGTAACTGGGGGGGACAAGCACCGTATGTTTTGGGTCCAAAAGGGGGGTACCAACAAGCCAGCCTGCCTTGGCCAGGGTATGTAGACCCACGGCTAGGATGACTACTAGCCCAGCTGCAGCTTGCCCGTACCTCTTAATAAATCTGACGCAGCTTTGAGCAGGTGTGAATTGGTGACAACAATTTCTGGCATAAAATAAAAGAATGCTGCGGCCCATTGGGGTCCATGCCCTCTCCCACTCTACCACAATCACTTTGCCAGACAATTTAAGAAAAGTGGCACATTAGAGTGCAAATGTAGGGGTGCCCCATCAAGGGGACTTTATTTTTTTTTTTTTTACACCATAAAAAGTGGCAACGCCTTTGCTAAATTCCCCAATGACTGCTGCAGATAAAAGGTTAAATGCATGTGCATGTAGCATTATGGAAACTATCCACAGGATAGGTGATAACTGACTGATCAGTGGTGATCAGACCCCCCACTAATCAAGGGAAAGGGGGTCCTCCATGTGAATGGAGTGACTGTGTGCATTTGGAAGCTTGGATCCATTCACAGCCTATGGGAGCAGAGGTCATGCACACGGCCAACTCCTCCATTCACTTCCCTCCTGTTACGGATCAATTGGACTCCAACCAATCATACATTTATTGGATTTTTTATAAATGTTTCTGGGGCAACCTCTTTAAGACATGTATGTTTTATGTCAAAGGGGCTTGTCCAAAACTAGAAAAAAAAAAATCAGCATTTTTTCCCCCAGAAATAGCGCCACTCCTGTCCATGCCTGGTATTGCAGCTTCAGTTAAATTGAGTCAGTGGGGCTGAGTTGTAATACCAAAGTCCACAATGTCCTAGAGAGAAGCAGTTTCTATAAAAAAAAAAAAAAAGATACCCAAAAAAGGATAAAAAAAAAGGGACCTCTTTTTTCTAACTGTTTGCCAAGGTTGTAACATGTACGATCATGGGATCGTCACAATGGCGAGTACTATGCACTCAGTGTAGGCGTCAGCTTCCCTTATATCACATATGGTACAGGAAGAAAGTGCGTCTTGGCCAAAGCGATGGCGTAACGCTACGTGCCGCCGTCCCGGACTGCTCCTGGATATCGCATCTACGGAGACTGGAAGCGTGCAGACCAACTTACATGGGTTAACACTGGCGAGCGCAGAGCTGCGGAGCTCGGCGCGGAGAGAACGACTCAACGTGGGGTTGTTTGTTTTTCGTTTTCAGTCGCTATATTTACAAAATACCAATACAAAAAAAAAAACCTGTTAGAAAAAAAAATCCCACCAACTCTTCACGACTGCCACTTTGGCAGGGCAGGGGTTAGAAGTTATGGTTAGCAGCAATGGGTTCTGCTCAGTAGTACTTGTGCGCCGCGCCAAATGCATTAGGCCATCTTCCCATATCTCACGGCGGGGGCATCTGCTGGCAACGGGCAGGACTGGGAGGCAGGCGGGCAGCAGCGCTCTGCTCTGTTCTGAAGCTGTAGTCATACTGTGGGAAGACAAAAGCGGAAAAGGTTGTCGGAGGGTTATTATTCATACAGATTACCCGATAACGGGCGGATACAGCGAGCGGATAGAACATTATAGCACTGCCATCTTGTGGCCAAAGAGAAAACTGCTATGCATCACCAAATGAGTATTCTATGGCTCAGAAGCAAGTTATACATGCAGAAGTCATCATTGGCCTTTCATCTCCCAAGTCCTACCTAAGAGTGAACCCGCTTGGTACATAACCAGAACCCAACAGTAACAGGCTAGCTCTAAGCAAATTCATTTAACCTCTTAAATGCTACTGTGAAGTGTGCAACAGGAGGTCACTTGGTGGATGTCCCTTCTGATGGCCATCAGTATTCCTTGGAACGTGATCCCGGAGCTGCCGATCATTTGCCAAGCAACTGGTGGCCTCCAAAGCTTTCATGTCTGCATCTGAGCTCTCCATGAAGCTCAGCCAAACACTGGACTTCATAGAAAATCAACTTCGCAATACACTGCAATACTATCGATCACAGGTTCACGTCCCCTAGAAGATCTCTCAATCAAAAATAAAACCCCCCTAAAAAACCGCAGGTCCATTTTTTTCATTTTTAAAGGTTTGAATTTTTTTTTTTTAACCACTGGACTATAAAAAGTCATAAGGTTTGGCATCACTGACCTGGAGAATCAAGTTATTAGATTATTTTAACTGCTCAATAAACACCATAAAAACAGACCCCAAAAACAATGGCAGAAATGCATCCAATTAGAAATGCAGCATATTTCTTCTGATAACCTATGTTGCTTACCCCATGTGCAGGGCATTAGAGTAGCATTGATATTGTTAAGACCACTAACAAATGGCTAATTAACTGTGTCACTATAGGAGTAGTTGTAAGCTACAGAAATGCCCTGCACATGGGGTAAGTGACATGGCTAAACAGAAGAACTATACTACATTTCTAATTGAAGGTATTAGCTAATATTATTATTACATCTGCTACATATCGTGATAGGATCTAGGAGATGAGAAATCCCTTTAATGTACATCTCATGTTATTCAAAACTAGAATTAGAAGTCCCCTTAAGAGTTCTCTGACCTGCTCTTGTAAAGACATCAATCACTATATATACAG
>VIAB01001977.1:36000-49253 GCA_009801035.1 Oophaga pumilio | reverse complement strand
AAATGGATGAACAACGGGGCCTCGCTAATCACTAGAGTAAGGTACCAAAGCCCAGTTCTGGAGCCGATTGAATTAACCAGTGGTCGTGAACACTCACTACAGCTCTATTTAATATCGACAAAAATTGATGGCCAAGTACAACACTATATCTGACAGTTCCATACACATTGAGAGGAGCAGTGGAGCGCGACATTGAGCACTGTTCCATACTAACATCCTCCAGAGAGGTCCCAGTAAAGCAGAGCCCTAACTATATACCAATTACCTATTCTGATGAGTAATAAATGTCTTTGTGGGATTCTCTCAGGATTGATTTCAACCAATGATTTTGACAATCGTCTGGTTGGCTTTTATTTAATTCTTAGTCATGAGGCACAGCTGATCTGGAAAGAGGCGATTACCTTGGGAGGTTTGGAGCAGATGCAGATGTGACCACAGCAGATGGGGATGAAGGCGTTGAAGGTTGTGGAGACTCGGGAGCACGTGGAACTCTTCCCATTCGATACCAGATGCCCATACTGTTCAACTCCCTGTATAATAAATTAAAAGCAAATTCAAGGCAAGATGTTAGGCAGGCAAATTAAGAGCTCACATAGAAATATTTCATTTTTCCTTTTTTTTCCTGAGGCTTCAGTGTTGTGCGCAAGCATTCACTCCCATCCAAAACATCCGCTGTTATTGCATATTTGTCACAGCTGACTTGCCTAGATTGTCAAAAAAATTCTGATTGTAGACAAAGCGACCCGAGTACTGTAAGACCATTACTATGTTTAACCCTTCCGCCGGGGCCAAGAAAAAGAGAGGCTCGCGAGGGCAAAGAAAGCGAGAGGCTCACGAGGGCCAAGTAAGCGAGAGGCTCGCGAGGGCCAAGAAAGCTATACGCTCATGAGGGCCAAAAAAGCTAAATGCTTGCGAGGGCCAAGAAAACAAAATGCTCACGAGGGCCAAGAAAGCAAAACGCTCGCGAGGGCCAAGAAAACAAAACGCTCGCGAGGGCCAAGAAAGCAAAACGCTCGCGAGGGCCAAGAAAGCAAAACGTTCGCGAGGGCCAAGAAAGCAAAACGTTCGCGAGGGCAAAGAAAGCAAAACGTTCGCGAGGGCAAAGAAAGCAAAACGTTCGTGAGGGCAAAGAAAGCAAAACGTTCGTGAGGGCAAAGAAAGCAAAACACTCGAGAGGGCAAAGAAAGCAAAACACAGCGAGGGCCAAGCAGCAGGATTAATTCTGGCAACTTCCACATCAAGACTAAGATAGAGGAAGGCAACGTAATGTCAACAGGCAACTACTGGGACCAACGGGTATCCAACACCTGTCACGTAATGAAAGGAGGTATCATTAAACATGGCATCAGCTGCCGCTCTCACCTCTCGATTCAGAAGCTGTTAGAGCAGGATTAAAGGCACCCGTACAAACTAAAATCACCTGAACCCGACAATATTTTAGGGAATTGGCCAGCAGTCCAATAAGTATGGTGGGCCTCAACTTTGTGTCTCTCACACAAACAGGGCAAGTTTTTATTTACTGGATCTACATAATTGATGTTTCTATTGGCTACAAGCAGAGATCTTGAAAAATGTTGATGAATGAACACAAACTACATTTTGGAAACTGGCACTTCATTTACAATGAATGAGCTCGATTTGCTGTAATTGGTTCATGTACCTCTTTTGGGTCTTCACTCATGACACAGACAATTTTCATTTTTGCTCTTTCGTTCTTTTCTCACCTTCTATGATAGACATATGAGAACTTGTTTTTTTGTTTTTCTTAAATGGGATAAGTTGGGAGAGAGCGCGATCGAGTGCGGGGGAGATAGTGAGCAAGCGAACCTATGATGTCATCAAGAGCTCATACACTGAGAAATATTGCAGCGTGAAGGTGAACGGGAAAAGGATGGCTTTCTTGAGGCAGGCCCACGGGGTCAGACAGGGATGCAGCCTGAGCCCAACCCTTTTCAACATCTACATAAATGGACCAGCTGCTACTCTGGAATCCTCCTCACCCCAGGCCTCAGACTGCACGACCGAGAGATCAAGTTCTTGCTTTACATAGATGACTTCCCGCTACTCTCCCCAACTGAGAGAGGCTTCCAAGTTAGCCTGGCAGTGCTGGAAACATTCAGCTCCACATGGGCGCTGTCCATCAACCAAAAGAATACCAAAGTCATGGTGTTTCAAAGAAGGAACCAGAATAAAACCCCCACATTAAATGGCTCCACGCTGGAGAAGACCAGCAGCCATACCTGCCCCCATCTGGGGCTAAGCCAAACCAGGAGACTCAAGCAAGCAGCAGAGGCCCTGAAAAGAAAAGTGTAAGGAACCTACTATGCCATCAAAAAACAACTGTACCAACTCAAACAACCAGTGAGTCTGGCTTAAGATATTTGACAGCGTCATCACCCCTATACTGCTGTACAGCAGTGAGGTGTGGGGCCCAGTGACCTACCCAGAACAGACAAAGTGGGATCTCAGCCCAACAGAAGTCTTCCACCTGGAGTTCTGCAAATATCCCCTCCAGGTCCATCGCTGCACCTCAAATATAGCCTATCTGGTAGAGCTGGGCAGATTCCCCAAATGGCTCACTATACACAAGAGGGCGCTATCACACCAGGTGCACATACAGAGCAGCAACCCCAGCTCCTACCATCATAAAGCCCTGCTGAGCTGGAGCCCACAGCAAGCCAGGAACCTCGTCAGCCAGCCCAGCCAAAGTCAGCAACACACCCTGACAAAAGCCTAAATAAAGGGGACCTCAGAGCGCTGCGAGAAGCAATACATAAAAGGGATGGAAACATGAATTAGAGAATGCCCAGAAACTCACAATCTCTCAATCACTGAGGAGGGATTACACTTTGGCCCCATATTGGAAGAGGTTACGCCACCCCATTGACATGGGTGTACAAACTGAGTGCCCACAGCGTTGAAGTGGAATCAGGCCAGAACTTAGATACATACAAGCTGCGGGAAAACAGACTATGGCAACACTGCCAGCAGGGGTCCTGGAGGATGAGGCGCACTTCCTGCTGCACTGCAACAAATACTCAGCAGTGAGTGCCTCTCACTTTCAGAAACTCTCCACTCACGTCCTGGACTTTCCATCCATGGACGAGAAGAGGAAACTCCGAATCCTCCTGGGGGAAGAGGAATCAACTGTGGAGATGGCAGCCCAATATTTCACCACATGTCATAAGCTGAGAGGAGCCAAATGGAATATAATTGCCCAAATTTTGCCCCCTCACCCAATATCCCATGCCCATAAACCAGATCCCCTCCCATCACATTTCTTTTTTTAATTGCTTTGGCAACACAAATTGCATTTTGGACCTGCCAATAAAGTCTTTTCGAATTTTAGAGCGCGCACGCGGGTAACAGAGAGAGAGAGAAAACAGTTCGGAAACGAACGAAGCTATGGTTGTTATTATCAATATTACAGGGACTTTACATACAGTGGCATGGAAAATTTTTGGCAACTCTGGTCAAAATTTGTGTTATTGTTAACAGTTAAAGTTGAAGATGAAATGATCTCAAAAAGGCCTAAAAGTCAAATATGACACATTAACTTTGCATTTTAAATAAAGTCATTTTTTACATTTTATAAATTACAAAAAGAAAAATGAGAAGACGCAAAAGTTTGGGCACCCTTGGAAATCTGTGTGCTCAAATAAAGTCTGAAACATTGGTCAAAGTTAATTAACCTGTTAGGGTTATGGCTTGTTCACCATCATCGTTAGGAAAGGTCAGGTGATGCAAGATTCCCAGCTTTATAAAAACACAGCCTCCTCTAACCTTGTGCCAAAAAACAGCAGCCATGGGTTCTTTTAAGCAGCTGCACAGCAGTCTGAAGATGAAATTGGTGGAGGCCCGCAAAGCAGGAGATGGGTGGAAGAAGATAACAAAACGTTTTCAAGTTGCCCTTTCATCAGTTTGAAATGTAATTAAGAAATGGCAATTAACAGGAACAGTGGAGGTCAAGATAAGGTCTAGAAGACCAAGCAAAATTTCAGTGAGAGCCATTCGTAGGATTACTAGACAGGCAAATCAGAACCTCAGCTTCACTGCAAAAGACCTTCAGAAAGATTTAGCAGACTCTGGAGTTGTGGTACATTTTTCTACTGTTCAGTGACACCTGCACAAATATGGCCTTCACAGAAAGAATCATCAGAAGAAAACCTCTCGTGTCCTCATCATAAAATTCAACATCATAAGTATGCAAAAGAACAAGTGTGATGTATTTTGGAAACAAGGTTAAAACATCGTATCTATCCCTAAATGGTATCAAGAAAAACATCAGCTCAGCGCGCAAAAATTAAGCCCTCACTCAGACCCAGAAAAATGGAGACGCCACGGGTCTCGGAAAATGGCGCAATTTTTGTTTTCTTTTTTGAAAATCTTTGGAATTTTTTTTCACCACTTAAATAAAAAAGAACCTATATACGTTTGGTATCTGTGAACTCTTAACCTGGAGAATCACAATGGCAGGTCAGTTTTACCATTTAGTGAAACATGGTAAAAAAAAAACTTGTGTAATTGCACTTTTTTTTTTTGCAATTTCACGGCACTTAAATTTTTTTCACCTGTTTTCCAGGACACAATATGGTAATAGCAATGGTGTTGTTCAAAAGTAAAAGTCGTCCCGCAAAAAACAAACCATTACATGGCCATTTTGCTGGAAGAATAAAGTTATGGCTCTAGGAAGAAGGGGAGCAAATAACAGAAACTCAAATGGAAATACACCTGGTCATTAAGGGGTCAAAATAGAACGCTTTTTCCACAATGTTCAAAAGGTATGTGTGGAGGGAAAAGAACACAGAATTTAATGAAAAGAACATCTCGCCAACCATTAAAGTGAACCTGTCACCAGGTTTGACCGATATAAGATACGGCATCACCTTTCAGGGCTTATACACAGCATTCAATAATGCTGTATATCAGCCTAAACGCCCGACCTCTAAGAGAAGAAAAATAACTTATTATAGTCACCTCTGTGGGGCAGTCCGGTCCGATGGGCGTCGCTGGTCTTGGTCCGGCGCCTCCCATCTTCTTAGTATCGCCGTCCTCCTGCTTGCTTCGTGTGGATGACACGTCCCTTCGTCATCCACACAGTCTCCTCAGCACAGCGCTCCTGCGCAGGCGGACTTCTTTGCCCGGTTGAGGGCAGGGCAAAGTACTGTAGTGCGCATGTTTCGGGGCTCTCTGACCTCTCAACAGGGCAGAGAAGTACGCCTGCGAAGGAGCGCGGTGCCGAGGAGGCGCATCATCCACACAAAGCAAACAGGATGGCGGTATTGCAAGAAGATAGGAGGCGCCGGACTAAGACCAGCGATGCCCATTGGACCGGACCAACCCGCAGGTGAGTATAATAAAAGCTATTTTTCTTCTCTTGCAGGTTGGGTTAGGGGAAGATATACAGCAGTAGAGAATGCTGTATATCAGCGCTGAAAGGTGATGACCGTATCTCTTATTGGTCCAAACCTGGTGACATGTTCCCTTTAAGCATGGGCGTGGATCAATCATGCTTTGGGGTTGTGTAGCAGACAATGGCACGGGGAATATTTCATGGGTAGAGGGAAAAATGGATTCAATGAAATTTCAACAAATTCATGATGCAAACATAACACCATCTCTAAAATAAAATAAAAAGTCGAAGAGGATGGCTTCTACAAATGGATAATGATCCTAAACACACGTCAAAACCCACAATAGACGACCTCAAAAGGCACAAACTGAAAGTTTCACAATGGCCCTCACAGTCCCCTGATCTGAAAATCATTGAAAATCTGTGGTTAGACCTCAAAATAGCAGAAGATGAAAGACGAACCAGAAATCTCACCGAACTTGAAGAATTTTCCAAGGAAGAATGGATGAAAATCCCTGAGATTTGAAAGACTCTTGTCTGGCTACAAAAAGCATTTATAAGCTGTGATACTTGCAAAAAAAAGGGAGGGTGCTACTAGCTAGGTACTAACCATGGAAAGTGCCTAAATTTTTGCATTGGCCTATTTTCCTTTATGTAATTTTTAAAATGTAAAAGATGAAAAAAAAAATTCTACACAATATATTAAACTAATACCAATGTAAACACTTCCCAAGTCATTCTCCTCGCAATATCCTCTATGTCATCCATGGATGCCACTGTTGTAGTTGAACTAATTTATAAGTTACTCCACTATCAGCAGCAATAAGTGACGCCTATAATGAGATATAATGTTGTATAAGAACTGCTGAGGTTGTTTTTTTTTATTTTAGTGGATTTTTTGTTAGTAGTGTACAGGGCGATGAGCAGAAGTGCTGATCACACTCACCCTATGAACGTATACTGAGGTGGGGCCTGTTTCGAGCGGCTGAGGATGCGGATATCACAGATTGCAGCTTCCGTCGAGTCTCTTGGGATAAACTTGATACACAGTCGTTTTTTTCGAAAGGCAACCTCCTCTGTAGGAGAAAAAAGTCAGGAACATCATTTTGCTAACTTATCATAACTGAAGATTCCACAAGTTCTTCATTAGTTTAATGTGATGTTCTTTAAAGAACTTGGAAAATGCTCTGTACAATATTAGACCCAACTTAGGGACACTGAAAGAACACATGATTGCTTTTCAGTCTGTCAAAGGGGTTGTTCAGGACCTAAGAAGTGAAAAATTATCCTAAAGATAAGCAATAAAGTAGTGAAAATCTGGATCACAGCATAATTCAGATTAAAAGCAGAGAAATGTAATATTCCTGTGACTGATCTCTTGGTTCGTTGATTATTGTAAAAAATATTACCAATATGGAATAATAAATTTCTTGGATTTTAATCTGAATAATGCCGAGAGACGGAATAACACTACTTTGCTGGACTTCAACACGCAGGATCATGCTGCATCCTGTGATCCGGCTACATAGAGGAAAATCTAAGCTACTACATTGAGTGTTTGCCTTTGAATTGCTATCTTAAGGATAAGTCATTAATGCGAGATCTGGCAGGATCCGGCACTGGACACCACTATTGATCAGCTGAAGACCGCCAAGTCAGCAGCACAGTGCATTACTTAATGGCCGCTGCAGGGTACTAGCCCAGACAACTGCACTGATCTCATCGTATTGATGACCAATCCTACTTTTTGGCCATTCATTTTTAGGTCCTGGCCAACCCCAACCATTCCAGGAAATGGGAGATAAAAGTGCAGTTCATCTCATTGACCCCCGAGCAATGTAAGGACTGTTATGTTCAGCTTAGTTTTGGCTGCAGTCTGAGCAGTTTTCAGCTAATTGTTGGTGGTGCTTGTTGTCACACCCAGCACTGATCTCATATTGACGACCTTTCCAGAAAATAAGATGTAAATTGAGGACCAAAGCTAAGCGGGGATTGCCAGGAGTTGGATCTCCAATCTATAAGGTTTTTATAGCCTTTTCCTATGAAAACTCAGATTAGAAGCAGGATATTCACATTCATTCAAAATCTGAAAATGCATCAGAAGCCACTCTCGTTGGTCTTCAATGGAAACCAGTGTCTTATAAAAGGGGTATTTCCATGTTTTAAAGCATTTTGAATATCAGGATCTGGAGCCATCATTGATGGTGGTCTGATCTCCAAAACCCTTTGCAATCCCAAGAATGAAGAGTTTAGAGTATATTCAGAACTCCGTCCATCTTCACCGTCACTCTGCACAACGGCTGTAAAAGTAAACGGCATCGCAGCCCCATTCAGTGGTTCCCTGCAAAGCCAACAGGGGTCTCGGAAGTTGTAATAAGGGTCTCAGAAGTTCTACCCCTACCAGTAATTAAGTGATGGCATATCTTAGCAATAATAGGAGGATAAAGCTTTATACGTTGACAAGTACTTACGTGTATCAACCGTCTCTTGGATGGGTATGAAACCCACAGGTAATGTGTCCTTTATATCAATCAGTTTCATGTCTACCAAGACGTTCCCTAAATGGCTCTGAAGAATAAGAGCAAGGTGAAGAGATGACAACAAATGACAGCAAACCAAGTCACTGATAGATGCTCCGACTTACGTTTTCTCTTGAGAAAGCTCTGGTGAAGCAGAGATATCTTGTCACCTTGGACTTAAATAAACCATCCTTCCAAAGGTCTGCATCCAGCCCGTCTGTTGTCTGTGAAACCTGTGATGTGATACATGGACAAGCAGATAATTAGTGCGGAGCTGGCTACATCATCTCTTTTTGTACTGAAAAATCAAATATGGCTTACCTTTCCCAATATAAAATAAAGAATAAAAAATATAATTAAAAACAACAACAAAAACAGATCAAGGAAATCTGATTGATGGCAAATTTGGGATGATTTCCTAACCGATACATCTCATTTTGTGTTTGCTGAATTCTTGATACAATTGATGAAGGCCAACAATAAGCGATTGTTTTAACAGGAAAGGCAACAAGTCAGTGCCCCAAAACTCTATTTACCTACAGATATAGGGTTGTTCTTAGGGTAAAATGGTGAATTACTAGAGCAGCAGCTACAGGGAGAAAATTAAAATTTAATTCTACCTGCAGCCGCTCATTTAAAAGGAATCTTTGAGTAGGAACAATCTTTTTAAGTTATCTATATGGGCTTGTCAGTCATAGCAACATAATGATCCCTTGATATCTGCGATTCGATGTCTTATTCCGGAGAAATCCACATTATTTTTAATATGTAAATTAGTTTTAACATCAAAGGGATAGATATAGATCTCTTTGGGAATCTGCCTCCAGAGCTTATTTTATATGAAAGGGGGCTTTACCAGTGAGAGACATTTAGATCAGGAGCGCAGACTGTCAGTCATTACATGTCTCACACTGATAATTCCCTCTTTTTTTTTAAAAAAAAAAAAGCTCTGAAGGCAGATTCTCACGGATATCTGTGCCCTGCCTATAGATCTTAGCAGCTCAATTACATATTAAGAAAAACGTGGATTTTTCAAAAATAAAACATCAGATGGCATAGATCAATGCATAATTTTATTCAATTTTCTATAACCTACATATGGTAAGGTGGCTGTCGGACACATAGTTGATGGGAGGTATGTATCACGGAAGGGGTTGTCCTCTGTGATGTAAACCTGGAGTATTGGTCTAGTGCACATAGTACTAATAGGCTTATTTTGCGCATCTGGGCCAGGTTTACAGGCAGGGTGAGAGATGGGCATGTCTGGCTGCCCACATATCGTACTCTCACAACCCTGCTTGTGGTTCACAGGGTAAAATGGAGTCTGTTTGTTTGACACATGGTCTGTCTATGTGGAGGTAAAAGGTCATTATGTGTGACATCTCCAGACTGAGCCAGTATACTAGATACTATTCAGCCTGTGTGTCATGGACTGTGTCTAAAGTAACTTGGTTAGAACAGTTTAGTTTGTTTTGCCTGCACTGAAAGGCTGTTTATTTTCCTTTGCTTGTGGCTGGTCTATGAAGCACCAATAAATCAGCCTGGACATTTAAATGAAAACGGTTACCGCGTTACCTCACCATGCACCCAAGTAGGAAGCATTGCCACAATGTCAGTGTAGCCAGATTCCCTTTAAGTTACCAGTAAACTTTATCCTTTAAGTATATTATCTAGAGTTTTGGGTGGTAAAATTCTAGTCAAAACAAGGAGCAAGATTTAGTTTGGAGACATTTTATCAAGAAGTTCTTATTGTGAATTTAAAGTGTATCTGTCATCAGATTTTTGCTATGTTACCTGAAAACAACATGATAAAGTGGCAGAGACCCCCTTTTCCAGCAATGTGTCCCTTACTGGGCTGCTTGCCGAAGTTTATTCTGAGCAGACGCAGACCTACTAGTTTTATGAATGCTGAGCTCTGAATAACTCAGCCCATACCATTGGTTAGCAGCTTTCTGCCTATGCAGTGAGTTCACAGAAAGCTGCCAGTTAGTGGTGGGGGCGTGGATGGACTACATGGCAGTAAATCTAATACTCTTCTAGTGATAATCTCTGGATGATAAAACAGTGATTTTATAACATCTACAGCAAGCAGCCCAACAACTGACACATCGCTGGAATCCGGGTCTCTGCCTCAACATCATGCTGCTTTCAAATTTGATGGCAAAGAGCTAGAGACAGATTCATAATATTTTTCATATTTATCATGCAATGTGAAGATGCAGCAAGTAAAGGAGAAGTCCACTTAAATGTTAAGACCCCCATACAAATTAGACAGAACTTTGATATTGGCTGGCAGTCTAATGGGTATGGGGGCCTCACCATTTCCCCTTCCCTGTCAGCAGATGTTGGGAGAAGCTAAGGCTCCAGCTCACTGATCCTTTAGTTCTCTCTGGAAAGAAGTCTGGCTCATAGAAAACACACATTCCTGGGTATGAGAAGTCGGAGGAGAAGGAGGTTTGGCTAACAGCTATCTAATGTGTATGGGGGCTTTTATGCTGCTGACATATAGAGATACTCCTAAATAAACAAACATACAGAAATGTGAAAGAGCCTTCAATCTTAATATGGAAGTAAAAGAATAAAATAAATATAAAAAAAATATATAGATATAAACTACTTATGTTTATTAGATAAAGGGTTCAGCAAATCCATCGATTTCTGCAGTCGGCTAGTGGTCTAATTCACAAGGGGACCTCCCGGTCTGTCAGAATCCAGAAGACTGGGTTTTAACTTGCTTGATCCTTTATCATGGAAGGTAAGCCACTACCGAAGGCAGTAAACTATGGGGCACTGGGAAGGGTCCCCAACGGTAGGATAAAGGAGGGTGGGGATAGTATTTTGGTTTGACAGATGCCAGGAGAAGGCTGACGGCACAAAGATGTAAGGACAAATGAAAATATTAGTGTCATCTGGAGCAGTGTCTCATGCTGTGGAAATCCAGGTCCAAGGAAGGAAAATAACAGGTTACTAGAACGAGACCCAATAACAGCTTACAAGAACGAGACCCAATTTTTTGGTGATGAGATTTTCACTGATATCGGGTATCAGATGGCCAATCCTTAGGCTCAAAGTAGTGAAAACCCCTTTTACTATACAAATTGTCCCAGTGCTGTAAAAAAGTAAGTACTTAAGAATCGCATGTACTAGTACTTATCGATCTCTCACGGCTCCTCCATTCTGATGGTCGTGTCCCTCACCAGTCTCCTCTCTTCTGGAGAGGTTGGCACTTCACAGGTGCAGACACCTTCATCAAGCACTAGTTAGCTGCAGTGGTCAATGCTGACCATGCCAGAAGAGAAAAAAAGAAGAACGGCTGGAGCAGTGAAGGGTACAAAAGGTGAAGGTAAGATTATGCAGTTATTTTTGCCACAATGGAACTACAAATAAAGTTAAAGAAAGAGGGGTAAAACCCATTCAGAGATGAGCCCTCAAAATGCCAAGTAGCAGTGGCACCTAATGGATTGATTGCAATGAGGTCAGTTTACTTTTCGGCATGGTGTCCTGCATTTTACCACACAAAAATCATCATGTTGGGCTATTTTTGGTGGGATCCTTCCAAGGGAACCTTTAACACTCATGTGAATAGAGCCTGAGACTTAAGCCCCCAAGTTTTGTGCCGCAACAGCGATCTCCCCTACGATATAGCTGTGTGTGACTCGTAGCGACGATCAGCCCACCTGCTGGGTATGGCTGATCTTCGCTGAATGTCCTGGACATATTTTTGATCGTTGGTCTCCCGCTGGCAGGCACGCATCGCTGCGTGTGACAGCCGGGAGACCAGCGAGCTGGTAACCAAGGTAAACATCGGGTTTCTAGGCGCCCCCCAGCGCCTAGAAACCCGATGTGTACGTTAGATACCATCGCACTGGTGCAGGGGAGCTGGTAACCAAGGTAAACATCGGGTTTCTAAGCGCCGCCCGGATTGGTATGCTGTTCTTCTTTAATTATTTTGTATATTATTGTCCCCCTGGGTCCGGAGGACTGGAACGTGCATCCACGGACTGTTGTGCTGTTAGCCAAATCTGGCTATTTTTTGAAGTTTATATCGTTGTCAGGATCGCTGGTGAGTCGCTATGTGTGACGGGGCCCTTACCCTTCATAAAGGCCTGCCCCAAAAAGAGAAACCACACCAATCAGCCATCAGAAAGTGTTAGATATCAGATGGTAATTAACAAAAGTGTTCTCTACAAGACAGTGTCTGGAAGTGGTGATTGACAGACACCATGGGTCAGATTGTTTTCAGTTTACACTTCTCATTCCTGTCTAATGTTAGGATAGCTTTAAATAGAGCCCTTCATAGCGGAGTTGTATAGCACCACTATAATTTACAAACCTCCAGAGCTGTATGAGCAAACCACAACATGAGTAAACTGGCTGGAAGACAAAATCTGGAAGAATTGTTGATCTCTGTGGTGGATTTGTAACCCACAGTCGCCAGAGCTGAACATGGCGGTTTCGATAGGGAAACAGAAGGTCTCAAACTAAGATTATATAATTATCTATCTATATATTCAGACAACGTACAGGAGTTTCTTTAAATTCACTCTGACTTGTCCAAAAAACCACTCAGAAACAGGGATCCAGAAAGAAACCTCCAAGATAACCACAAGGAGATCTAGCTAGTAGTAGGCAGGATCCCAGGGAAAGCAAAGCGAGGCAACAAATCTGGAAATTCTGAGCCAGACTGTGCCATAAAAGTAACAATAAGATGGTTTGGCATTGCTTCCTCACTCCAAAGAAGTCTATTGACAGAGCCTTCAAGCAAGGTGGAGTTTTTCGATACCCAAGTAGTCTTGATTAAGGGAACAGAGGTGGAATTTCCTGCATCTATAAAAAGAAAGGGGATAGGACTACAAACGCTTCCAGTCTTGGGGAGGACCGATGAAGATGTGTAGCTCTAGTGGGGAACAGTTCAGAACAGGTGGACATGAAGGAGTTTCACCTCAGGAACAACCACTCCACTGGCAAGGACACCTTTGCAAGGAGTCTGAAGGGGTGACAACAGATAGAGGATTTCTGCCGCTGAGTCCAGGTAAAGGAATGCCAAGACATGTTATTGGCCAACAAGGGTGGTATTGAGGAAAGCAAAAAACAGAATACTGAGAGTGAGAACAGATCATGTAGTCCAATATGGAAGAGATCATGATTTAGATGAAGGAATTGAGGGTATGATGATTAAATTTGCTGTTGACACAAAGCTAGGAGGGATAGCTAATACTAAAGAGAAAGAGAGGATCCAAAAAGATATAAATAAACTGGAACAGTGGGCAGCAACTAACAGAATGGTTTTTAACAGGGAAATATGCAAAGTACTACATCTGGGCAATAAAAACGAATAAAGCATATACAGAATGGGAGGAATAGGGCTAAGTAACAGCACA
>VIAB01001976.1:183417-199721 GCA_009801035.1 Oophaga pumilio | reverse complement strand
ACCATCTAGTTTTAAATAAAATGGGGCATTAGCAGTGTGATGTGTGATGGCCGCTCTCTGCTCTCCCTGCAGAGCTGTGTGTTATTATAACTAACATCTGAACGTTCCTCTCAGCCTCAGCATCCATCTCACAGGCAGACAGGGTTGTAATAGTGTTGCAATACAGCAGAGCTGCAGTAAATGTGTTTGTAAGGAGACATAGTTCAGTTCTCCTGTTCTGTGTTAGTTACACGACCCACCTTTATTTACAACTAGTCCTGGAGACAGATTTTCATGCAGATGTGTGTCTGGTCCATAGCCTGGAACAGCTCATTTACATGTAAGAAAAATGTGGATTTCTCTAGAATAAGATCCCAGATTGCAGATATCAAGGTATCATTTTATTCAGCATCGTATGACCTACATGCCCATATAGACGGCTTAGGAGGGTTGATCGTATGTACAGATTTCCTTTAAGATTTTTATATTTCCTAATGGAATACAGGTAACAATGCAACAATGAAGGAAAAAAAAACAACTAAAGGAAGAGGCATCAGAATACTTTATCTCACCATTAAGATCCAGGAAGAGGACTGGAATATGTGCCTCCATTCCAGCTGGTGGAGTCCTGCACAGATAACAAAAGCAATCATGGTAAGTAAAAAAGCATCTACTTCATAAACAAAATAAAAATGTGCAGAAAACACACATAGTTAAAAAAAAATGTTCAGACATAAAACACACACACACACACACAATTTGGCTGTCCCAGTAATGAGTACCCAACCCCACCTGTTATCGTTAATTCCCTTTTTCAGCTCCCCTGGAGCCATCCTTGTTTACAACCTAATCTTCCTACCAGCTTTCTCTCTGTGCCTCTAGATAACATTTAACATTAGGCAGTGCCCCCTGGCTTCCCTGCCTGACCTGTATCCACCATACAGTTCACACATTCCCATGCTCAGAGCTCTCCCTCTCCAACTACAAAGCACCATCCTGAGACTTCTATACAATCTCAAGATGGATAAATCGCTGCCCACAGTTTCTACCTCCTTAAAATCATCCACCATTCACTACAAACTTTCCTGTAGTGAATATTGTAAAAGGTGCCAACACTGGCACCGCACAGGCTCAGAATACTATAGAGGTTGCAATGAATGATATAATGCATTCATTTATTCTAATTTAATGTAGCAGCCTGGAGAACCCATCTCTATCCTTCTCTGTAGAACCCACACTGCCTCTATGGCTTCTGCTCTTCTTCCCCTGCATACATCCCCAATCACTCAAAACTTGCCAAGGATCACAGGCCATGCCCTCATGGCATCACTACTAAAAGCACACCATTTCAGGGGCTACTGGCTGGGTGATGCCTCCTGCATTCAGGGCTGTGCTTGACTGACAGGTCACAAATTCTTCAAAGCACAGACAGGAAATCTCTGTACTCTGATTGAACTGCAGCCAAAAGAAAGAAGCTGGGTGGGGTGCACAACACCATGTGTGACAACTGCTCGGGAGCCAAGCCGAATTATAATAGCAACTCAATTATGAAGTTTCTTCAATTCACATATACTTTACGATATCTTAATAATCTGTATGCCTGGAAAAGGATTTTGATGCATTAAGTCATGATGATTTTATTGTTGTTGTTTTTTACATTGTTTATATTATCATCATCATTATTATGACTGTACAGATCCTCAGTGGAGAGAAAAACATTGATGACAAATCATAAAAGTAAAGGAATGTGGTTAGAGAACACGGCTTATTTTCGCTTGCAATTATTTGGAGTTGATATATCAAAAGTTGTCCCTTGTAATCTGACAAATAAATAATTATAGCTGATAACACACACAATCTTAGGTAAAATAACAAAACTTAATTTGAAAATGTACCAGTTTGCTGGGGCTCCGGGAATGCCACTCCCTGGCGCTGGTACTAGAACGGCATTCCTCTCTTCTGTTAGTCCTACCCACTGCTCGACCAGCCGTGCTTCCCTCTCAATGTCATCCTCAGTCTTTTCTGCAAGAAACACCTTTATTTATGCACAGGAGGACCATTGGCAACACTCGGGTCAGGAGAGGTCTAAATGCAACCTAAAAGTGATCAACCTTTCATGTGCCATTTGGCTTTTTAACTTTTTGTTCAGCATGTTTTGTCAAAGATTGCTAATGTTATCAAATCAATGGTGCGCTGCTTAAAAAATACAAAATTCTTTTAAAGGGTTGTTTAGGATATTTGTTTATTTAGTTCCTGAGCCTCTTTGTTCCCAATATATTTCTCCCGCTTCCATCTATGCAAAGCTAGTCTTGTTATCCAAGGGGGTGTGACCCGCCTGAAGATGCCTAAAGAGAAGAGTTTATGGCTACCTCTCCTCTTGTCTACCAAGAATACATTTACGGTACATATAGAGAAAAGTGAGCCATACCTCACGAATGGAAAAAAGCAGGACAGCAAAAGAAAAAAAACATGCAAAATTCAGAGGAATAGCAGCAATTAGACCAGATAAAACAATTGAATATTAATGTAAATTAACAGGTCCTCAATTTAAAGTCCTCATTTATGTGATTTTCACAATATTATCTCTTAGTTATCAGTAGATCAGAGGTTCAGTTATGTCCAGATCCAAATTAGTCATCATTCTCAATGTTCACCAAAAGTGGCCAAACACATTCGACCCAAGTCGTCAACTTAAAATTTTTTTTTCTAAAGGGACTAGCAAATCATTTGGTCTAGGTCAGGTTGAGGATAAAAAACAGGATCTGGCATGTTAAATTTCAATATGTGAGACTGTTCTCATAAGGAGCCAAGTTGCTGTTAGGCTACTACCCACTGACCTGGATTGACAGGTCTCTGCCTATATGTGCATGTAGGCAGGAACCTGTCACTCTAAGGCAGTGGGCAGGAAGAAGCCGCCAGGGAACCGTCTGCGCGACTACTGTACAGTGCGGCTCAGTCCCCAGCGGCTATTCATAGTCAGTGCCTGATACATGCTGATTGTGGATAGGGCAGCATGTATCAGTTGTCAGGTTCTCTTTAATTTGTTAACACCCAACATAAATATATATATAAAAAATTCTAAACATGTAAACCTTGTTTGTTGATGATTTTCTGAATATGCTCATCCAGGTACTCTTTTCGTTTTATCAGTGCATCTGACCACCTCTCCCGGACACAATTCAAATCCTCCTCCTGTTTCAGAGATACAAAAAGTGTATATATAAGTACAACACTGACTTTAAAGCTTTCCACTTAACCTTCTGTCAAGAGAATTAAGTGAACATTAAGAAGTGGTACCATTAAACAGTTTTATGTTGCTTCTTTCCAAGAAAAAACAATATATATAGTTAAAATAGAATAAAATAAGAAAAGGTAACTAAGAAAAAAAAGTTTAAAAAGATAATAATAATGGATAATTTTTGGTATTTAATTTGACACATTAAATAAGTTGTCAAATACTTGGGCAACTCCTTGTCATACATCACGCTTGGCACCGATAAAGTAAAAAAGCTTAAACTCACCATGCCGGGGCTCCTGTGCTGTTATTGTGATACGTGACCCCGGCGCCCAATCAGCGCTGGCATCTTCTATCAAATTGAACAGGAAGAGAAAGTCCGGGCTGCAGCTGCTCTCTACTTCCTCTTCATGCTCAATTTGACAGAAGGTGGAAAAAGTGACGCCAGCGCTGATTGGGCACCAAGGTCACGTGTCACAACAACAGCACAGGAGCCCCAGGAGAGCGAGTGCCAACACCACAGGAACAGCATCGGCACGAGAGGTGAATATAGGCTTTTTTATTTTATCGGGGCCAAACATTTAGATCAAGAAGGGGTTGTCCTAGTTAGTGGACAACACATTTAATTTAGCTGCCACATCAGATGTGATTAATGATAAAGTCCATGTAACAATGCAACATAAAACCTACTTAATGGCCAAAGCCTGGAGTGATGTATAGCCGGCTATTTCCTTTAGGTATCAAAGGAAACCAAAATTAATACAATTCCACCATTAGTTCTGCGCAGCAATGCTTGCGAAAGATTATCAGCAGGTCCATGTGTGAAGTCCTGTTCCATGCATATTAAACCCAATCATGCATCATGCCTTGTGCTCACAGGAGTGTGGTGAGGATGTAGTGAGTCATATGTTAGTGCATTTGTTCATGAGCGTATTATTAGTTATGTTGTACATGTTACTAAATTAACTTCTTAGCAATACAGGAGATTTCCAGAACTACGACTGATGTATGTTACTTAATAATACTTTTAGGATCCAGTTTTCTACAACTTGGAAATTTCGTTAGTCGAACTATCGGAATTTCCAAGGTAGAATCGCCTAATATTCTGAAATCAAGCGAGGCCCGTAGCTCATGATTCTGATTAGAGAGATAACCAAGTGATACGCCCCTGGTGATAGATACAGTACACTGACTGTTTCAAAACTATTTTAGACTTCATTTTAATTTTCATTGGAATTTACTATTTAAAGAAAATGTGAAAGGGGTTGTCCAGGGAGAAGAAATCCACACCTATTCACTGGATAGGTGATATCTTATAGATCTGTGACTGTCTGACTACTGAACCCCACCTGATCGCCTTTTATCCCTGTTAGAAGTTACTGCCAGTGCAGATGTGCTCAACCGTTCCGGCACTCTAAGTAAATAATAAAGGTTATATGAAATTTTTATAAAGCACAAATTGTGTTGGTGAAACAGTCCCCGGGAGAGAGTCATGGCCGAGTATGTCCACTGCAGCTCAATTCTAATTGGGATTAAAGTGCCCCCTTCTGATGATCAATGAGGGTCGCAGAGGACAGACCACACACGATCTATCAGTTACCATCTATCCTCCACTGGAATGAAGCTAGCCATACATTTTCAATAGCTGTCAGCTAACAGCTATTCCTAACAAACTCCAATTACACGTGTATGCTCAATTTGGCAAAGAGTGTATATGTTTTAAATGAAGAAAGGGAAATAAACCGATGCCAGACTCCTTTGCTAGCAACTTAAATCCCCTGAGAACAAAGTGGAACTGAGCATTCAAGTGTAAAGGAAAGTCAAATACATAGCTGCCATATGAACGAGCGTTTGGCCAACATCTATCCAAGGTGTATGGGCACTTGGAATCTCCTACCAGGGAACAGCACACTTTGGACAAGTTATATTCTGTGTGATCCATAACTTTGCTTGGGGATAATAAACTGGAAGGCAATTATTTCACATGTTCTAAAAACACAAGCCTTTTCTTATTCTTGTTGTGTATGCTCCTTTAGTTTCCTTCAGAGGTGCAAATACAGCACCAATGACTGAGCCACATTTGACGGTCAGGAAATATGATATACAGATATTATTATGGTCATGTTTCCATATGCACTGCCACCTCTACAGAAAGCCTACTATGTGTCAGTATGTTAGACAGCGTTATACATGATATCAAGTCTGGAAGCATTTTACGTGATGGTTCAGTGATGGCATTAAGGAGCGATTTGTTTAAAGCTTGCCTGCCCCAGCTTAATGAGCCTTCCCCACCCTCGTCCCAAATTATCCTTCCCCACGCGCCACCAGATTTTCTCCCCCTCTTTCCATGTTGTAGCGCAGAGCAGAACCGTGTCCCGTGCCTCAGGGTCGGAAGCAGCCTCTTTAATAATACCTGGTAACTATCCATATCATCACCACCAACATCATCATCTTTCTGGTAGGAGAGAATACATGATGTAAACAGGACATGCAAGGCTTTCATCACATCGTAAAAAAGTACTAGGAGCAGCAAGTACCATAACACAAGGTTACATACAGTACACATCGCAAAACTATGCAGAAAGAGGGAAAATGCATTTACAGCACGTAGCCTATCTAACCAATGCAAATTCCACCATTACAGATGAACAAAGCTATCACTTGCTAATAAAATGGATGAAAAATGTCTACTTTCCTGTTCATTATAGAGTAACTTGAACCCCATTATGTTAGCTCAGTGTTATGCATTTTGTTGGTTTGTCCCTCACTATGTACACTGAGGCGTCATTGGGCTATGACATTAGAAATGGTACTCAGTTGCTGTTCCACAATTCCTTTTTTTTCTATACTATTAGGATTTATTATGATGATCATGCTGTCCAACCTACAGTCTGGGCTGATCGTGCCTATTTGGTAGCTTCTTTGCATACGCTCGCCATCTACTCCTTGAAAATTATTTAAACCAGCCTGCAGAAAGAAAACTCACAGTGGAATCCGCTCCCGGCCCCAGTGTTGCTGATCCGACAGTCTCCACTGGACCTGAAGTAATGATGTCATGACCACTAGTGACCTGAAATCATGGTTGGACTCATCAATTCAGCTCCAGTAGAGACTGTTGGGTCAGCAACGCTGGAGTGGACATCAGGCGTGAGTATGTCTTTTTTTTTTTTTTATGTCTTCAGACTGGCTTAACCTTATCAAGTATAAAAATATAGTAGAGAATCCTTTTAGCATGCAAACAGGATGCTGATTATGGGATTCTAATAAAATGTCGTCACCAGCGGGGATCCCTCCGCAGTACTGCTTAGGAACAGTCAACCAAAGAACACAATGTCGATTATGTGTCCTTCTTCAAACACATAGCAAGGTGTTAAAAGTGTAGGAGTGAAATGACAGGAGCGCTATTACAAGCTTAGGTTTATAACAACTCATGAGAATATTTTTTTTTTTCTAAAATGCCTTCAATAAAGAAAAACAAAATCACTTTCTTCATGGGATAATACATCTCCTGGACTCCTGAGGTCTGACGTGCAGTACAGCGGACCCCTGGATGATTCATTAGTGTACAAACCACAGGTCGTTTACTGATTCACTGGAAGAGATTAAAAGGGACTTCGCACATTATAGTAATTAAGGGCCAGTTTTCATGGTGACAGATTCCCTTAAAGGAGCATCTTAAACATCTTCAGTTTTTAAAAATTTCTGAAAGTCTAACAGGTCATTTACTGACTAATTACCTGGTAGCTATCCAATCCTCTCTGTAGCTTAGTGGATCGGGCGGTGATGCAGCCAATTGAAATGGAGAGGATGGCTTCAACCATTAGCGGTAAAGTACCAGAATTCTGCACAGGTTTCACAGTCACCTGGACTCTCCGAGAATGACCCTGAGATAAGAAATAATACTAATTGTATACACGTACCAAAACAATAATGCCATTGTAAAAGAATAAGGAGGCAAAACCTAGGCAAGCCAACCTGTCTGAGCTGGAATACTCCACCAGTGTTCACATCCTTGGCCTGATGCAGCTCCACCGACACGTATTCACCATTCTCATTTAGCTCATATATAGATATCCACATTTCTATTCTTCGAGTCACTTCATTCCATCTGCATACAAAATGATTAAAAAAAATGTTTCCCAGAAAAGACAAATAAAAACATGATGTGGGGGTTATGTGGTGCTAGCCTTCTTCCATACAAACCTGTCTCGCAGTGTTCTAGATTTTGCATGAAGAGAATCAATCTCCCACAAAGATCTTCCATTTCCAGCGCATCTGTGACCCCAAACTTCAATGGCAAGCGCACCCTCAGAAATGAACTCCAAAAACTCTTCTGTTATATTGACCAAATAATCCTGGAGGAAAAATACATATATCAAGGCAAATTTATCATATAAGGTGAGGTCAATCAGACAAATAAAAAAAAGTATTTACAATTTTACATCCTATTTACGTAAAGCACAAAAACTGATAATTACCTTTGAATGTGCAAATTTAACTGTAAACTGAGCCTCTTTATTTCTTGGTGAAGGCATATCTGGATTGACCATTGGGGGTGCTACTGTGGGTTCAGGCTGGTCCCAGAAGGTGTATTGACAGAATACAAAGTTTGACAGGTTCAGTGGAAGGCCAGTGGCTTCTTTTATTTTAACCTAGCATAAAGGTAAAAAAAAAAAGAAAAAAAAAAGACAATTCCAAATATAGAAAGGTTGCCGTACGCATTACATAATGTCAGCTGAACTGTCTAATCTAGGCAGCACTGGCAGACATTCAAACGTGTATAGGGGAGAGGTTCTGCCTACTGATCAAGCAAGTAGATTTCATCATGCCTGATCCTTTGTCTCTCATGGGCAGCAGTCTAAAGGAACACTGCTCCAGAGACCTGTGTCTCAACAGTGACACTGTATCATAAGTACACATACCTTCATGACTCAAGGAGAAGGGCTTTGACATCAGAATAAATATTTTTTTTCTTTGGCTGACTGAGCACAAAGACATTTTTTTTCAGCCTCAGTCTTCAGTAGTGCACAGTCAGCGGAGAAGATTTATTTCTTCTGAGGTCACAGTCCTCCCCCTCGGCTCATGGAGGTATGTGTTCTTACAATACAGCTCCTCTGTCAGCTGAGACAGGTTTCAGGAGCACTGTTTCTTCAGACTGCAGCCCATCGTGATGTGACTGTTTAACAAATGTGATGGGCAATTTGTTACATTCTTGAAGAACCCTTTTATGTTGTCTAGGAGTAGCTTACTAATCACTCCCGATACAGAACAAATTAACCCTCAGTCAAGCCTGCATGTGTATGGAAGGCCAGGAAGGATAGTTGTAGGCTGAAGTTAAGTTTTAGGCTAGTTCTTTTTTTATTCACAGACACAAACCTAAAATATTCTCAAAATCAAAAAAGCCTGAAGTTACCTGCAGTAGTTTGAATAGTGTCTCTATATAAAAGTATTCATAAATGTAACTGAAAATACTATACCAAAAAATATCCCATCTGCTACACACTCAAACTGTTCCGTTTTTGTGAACACTGAATTTATCTCGCATAACATACTTACTCGACAGGTCAGCCTTTTTGGCCGGTAGATTATTTCTCCACTGTTATCTATGATTTCAAAACTACCGCTCTCACTAGAATTCTCAGATGAGTCGTCACCAACTAAACACTCAGGAACAACACCAGTAACCCGCATCACCTCAATATGAAGTCGTCCTGCGACCTACACACAGACAGAAGAGAAGACCAAACAGTTTATACTTATTCTTAATTTAAATATATTTTCAACTTAAACGTTATGAAAAATACATGGAAGCATGGTACACTTGACTCTGTACACAGTCTTTCCAATACTCCAGTTTGCAAGATGATATTTTCATGAGGAACCACACAGAAAGCTATAAGTCCAGCTTCCCTAGACTCTCACACACTATGTCTATCCTCTTACATGAGCTACTAGATGAAGAACAGGAGAAAAAAAACAAAAAAGCAAACATAAGAGTGAAGTTCTGAGGACTCTTTATTTCAAACGCACAGTATTATTAAACGTACAAACAATATGATTTAAAATAGCATAAAAAATTCTTATACTGTCCTTGACAGACAGGGAAAGTTCAACACCCTTACAGCTCAACTCAAGTTTCACCTTACTGAGCTTCTTCCAGGGCATGAAGATGGCAATATTTGAGTTGGGCTGGTGGGAGTTAAACTCTGACATTTTAAGGATTTTATATCCATTTTTAAAAGAGCATTGTTTCTGAGTATAATAAAGCCATGTATTTCAAATATTGAAATGTCCTTCACTATTACAAGTTACTTTCTTTGGCTCTTCTTTCCCTATTACCCTGTTTTCTTCCCCTGAATTATTTTGAGAACCCTGCTATTAGAAGTGGAAATAAAGAAAAAAACAAACGCTGAATAAAAATAGAGGATCAAGAGAAACCATCTACAAGGTAATGTGTGTGTACAAATGCACAGAGCATGGGAAACAAACAAGGAGAATTGGAGCTGCTAACACAAGAAGAGGGATATGATGCTATAGGCATCACTGAACCTTGGTGTGATGATACACATGATTGGAATACAAACCTTGAAGGCTATAACTTATTTATTAGAAACAGGTTTAACAACTGGGGAGGTGGTGTTGCATTGTATGTTAGGAAAGCGTACATCTCCACAGAGATCCAAGATTCAGAGAATGGTAGCTCTGCAGAAACTGTTTGGATAAGAATACAAGGAGAGAAGATCAGAAAGGACACTATTGTAGGTGTTTACTATAAGGCCACCTGGACAGACTGACGATATGGATGAATGTTGTGAATGTGCTAGAGATGGTTTCTGAGCAGAGGCTCCCTCTGGTGGTTACAGACAGTACTGAACCTTCCAGCGAGGAATGGCAATCTGGGATCACTGACTGGACTGATATAAGGGATGTTCCCTCCCATGATGGTTGCCGGTGATCAATTGTTCTTGTCTCAATTGTGGTTCCTGGTTCATTTGGAAGTTTGCTGGAGTCTTGCCTGCGTCTGCTGCTTTCAGATAAGATATTTTTGCTTTTCTTTTTGTGCTTGCTTTTTGCATTGTTATCTGCACTTTTGGAGTTCAGCCAAGTCCCCTCCTGGGGCCTGTGCTCCTCTCAGTTTATCTGTAGCCACTGTTATTTATTCATTTGCTTTTTCCTGTTTTTTCAGTGGCTGCGGCTTGGTTTTGTTACACCAGAGATCTGATTTAGGTGGTGGAGATCGTGTGTCTCAAGTTTTTTGCAATCAGAAGTGTTGGTATTTTTTAGGTTTTTTTTGGATTGCAGTCAGAATTCTTTCCTGTACTTTTCTGTCTAGACAGATTGGGCCCCAGCGTTTGCTCATTCTATTTTCTGTCTGTGTCCGTGCTTTCTTCTTGTCTAACCGTCATTACATGTTTGGGGGCTTCCTATTTTCTTTGGGGATCTGCTCCGGGGCAGATAGCTTTCATCTTTCTGACTTTAGGTGTAGTTATCTCTCAGGCTGTGACGAGGAGTCTAGGATCAACGTAGGAACGCTCCACGGCTACCTCTAGTTGTGTGGTTAGTTCAGGTTACTGCAATCCAATAGGTTCCAGCCTCTCTGGTGTATTACCGTTTTTTGCTATTTCTCCTCAGCTACCTAAACATAACAGATGAACTCTTTTTATAGCAGATGGCTTTGTTCTAAAAAAAGTATGACATAATGATCATGGGAGATTTTAAGTTTCCAGATATTTGGTGTGCAGGCAAAAGTAATGGGTCCAGAAAATTTTTATCTTCTCTAGCTGACCACTTTATTTTTCAAAAGGTAGAAGAGAGAACAGGAAGATCTGCCATCTTGGAACTAATCCTTACCACCCGGTGAGGAAATGGTTGAGAAAGTAAAGGTGGCTTGTAATTTAGGAGGTAGGGATCATGCTGTCCTCAAATTTTCGATTACAAGAGGAGGAAAACATGAGAGGACTCAGGCTTTAATGGCTGGATGTTCTAAAGGACACAAATGTATGAGGATGGGAGTGTCACGCTGTATAGCAGATATATATATGATGTCAGTAATCTATATCAAAAGGGACAACATTCTATATAACATATGCATAGATATAAGATAACATAGAATTACCTGACAGAATATCCAGTGAGTCAATACGGAATCCGTTTCACGCTGTCTCCGGCTAGAGGTGGACCAGGGTCTTATGCTGACCCTACACTGGGGTCCTGACTAGTCCCTCTACCTGGAGGTACTGTTAAAGGTACAGAGGTCCAGGCCGCCAGCGTAAACCCTGTCTCCTATCAATCCCTGACAACTGTAATCTAGTCCTTAGAAGGACCCTGATTACCACCAAAGGGAATGAACAGGTAACGGTTAATGAACAGTAAAGACACACAAGAAAGACAAGGAATAAAGTAAATACAGTCTTACATACAACACTCACACACCGAAGGAACACATAAGGTCTCAGAGATAAACTATAAGCAGTAAGAGGGAAAACAACTAAGGAGCTCTTAGCTTAAGTATTCTCAGAACCGATCCAGTCTGCTAGACTACATGAATGCTTTCACCGGCATCTAACAAGCAGACTGGCAGGTATATAAAGGAAGCTAATTAGTTCATAATCAAAAGCAGCTGGGCGAGGCTGGACCTAGTCTTAGCAAAGAGCTAGGTAAAATTAACTCCCTCACTACCAAACACAAAGTAACAGCAATTCAGCTGCGAGAAGTCAGAGTGTGTAATCGCGACGATCTTCGTGGCGATACACCCATGACAGGGAGCTTCTGCTAAATGAAATTCTCACTGCACAATCAGTAACAATCCTGAAAAGATGGAATATTTGAAAAGTATTTAAAGAGACCAGGATGGATGAACACAGAATTTAAACACTTGATAAAAAGGAAAAAAGAAATGTATATCAAAAGGAAAGAGGGGTGTATCTAAAGAAGATTACAATGCTGTCTGCAGGGAATGCAGGGTAAGCGTCAGAAGAGTTAAAGCCAGTAATGAAGTGAAGCTTGCAAGGGAGACCAAAAGCAATAAAAAAGGATTTAGGGGTATGTCAAAAGAAAAGTCAAAACATAAAGTATCTCAAACTATCCTTTATTGAAAAAATGACCAAGTATGGGATTGACAAGGCAATGGTTAGGTGGATTCACAACTGCTCAGTGATCGTACTCAAAGAGTGTTAAAAAATGGTTGCTCATCCAATTCGAAGAGTGTTTCAAGTTGGGTACCACAAGGCTCTGTCCTGGCCACAATGTTGTTCAACGTTTTTTATAAATGATCTAGATAAGGGAACTGAAAGTAAACTAATTAAATTTGCAGATGATGCAAAGCTAGGAGGGATAGCTAACACTAGAGAAGACAGAGAAAGAATTCAGGAGACTCTAGATAAGCTTGAACAATGGGAAGCGACTAATACATTATTTAACAGGAGAAATGCAAGATTCTACATCTGGACAATAAAAATGAAAATTACATCTACAGAATGGGAGGAGTAGACGTAAGCAACAGCCAGTGAGAAAAAAACTAGAATATACTAACAGATCACAGACTTCACACGAGTCAAAAGTGTGATGCAGCAGCAAAAAAGGCAAACACAGTTTTGGGATAAATTAAGAGAAGCATAAAGTCTAGATCACGTAAAATAATTATCCCCCTCTACTCCTCCTTGGTCAGGCCTCATCTGGCATACTCTGTCCAGTTTTGGGAACCACATTAAAAAAAAAAAAAAACATTGAAAAACTGGAGCAAGTTCAGAGAAGAGCTAACAGGATGGTGAGCGGACTGCAAAATATGTCCAACGAAAAATGTTTAAAGAATCTAGGAATGTTTAGCTTGCAAAAAGAAGGCAAAGATGAGACTTAATAACTGTTTACAATTATCTGAAGGGATATCATAATATAGAGGGATCATCCTTATCATCTGCACATAGAAACACGAGAAGCAGTGGAATGAAACTGAAAGGGAGAAGATACAGATTAGATGTTAGAAAAAACTTTTTGACAGTAAGGGCAATCATGGAGTGGAACAGGCTGCCACGAGAGGTGGTGACTTCTCCTTCAATGAAAGTCTTCAAACAGAAGCTGAACAGACATCTTTCTTAGATGGTTTAGTGAATCCTGCATTGAGCAGTGGGTTGGACTCGATGACCCCGGAGGCCCCTTCCAACATTGTATGATTCTATGATTTAGCAGCTGGCAGAATAGACGAAATAGTGCGTGTTCTTGGGGACACTAGACTTGTATTGGTTTGTATGTGGTTCCTCAAAAGGATAACATTTCACAAACTGTTTTGTAATGACTTTTGATATCTTGAGGGTTTGATCAGCCAATAATGCACAGGCAGCATTTGAGACAGTATGCAATTGACAACAGAACATCTCAAGTGATTTTTTTTTTTATATACACATCCTTAATATAACAACTCTATAGCGAATGTAAAGGATCTTATGAACAGCTTCAGTATTATCGATTTCTCCTTAGTCTCAAGGCCAAAAGTCAATATAATGGTGCATCACATATTGTGAAGGAAGGGAAAAATAAGTAAGCCAAATAACATATGATTCTCAACTTATAGTCTATGTTTTAAAACTGGTGCAACAAAGTGTTCTTTAGGACTGTGCAGTTAAAACAATACATTAAAAGTCTTACCTCTCCTTGCTGGCTAATGATAGGCACTGCATACTGAAGTCTAACATCATAAAAGAGACATTCTAGAAATATATTTGCCACACCAATAAGGTTGTGATTTTCTTGTGCTTCATAAAAAGGGTCTCCTTTCTTATAAATAATCAATTTATTCTGTAACAAATCAGAAGATACAAATTTACCTAATACAATTTGTATATGGTTATTGTAGAAAGAGCAATCAAGTACTATTTTTTTCACTGCATTATTTCTCTGTACATATTAGGTAAGCGCTCAGAACGCTAAGACCATACAACTTTAACAACTAATTATTTTCTTCATTAAGTCATTATTAAAATTCTTCTGTAAACAGCCATCATCTCCCTAGTAAATTCAACGGAAGTATACGTTTCCAGAATGCATATGTATTCTGGAAGTTTATACGCTTATGATGGTGCTCAGAAAAGCAGCCACTATCAATTGGGGTAACATAGTAGAAAATTTCTGTAAAAGCAATTTATTGAAGTTAAATGTGCATTTTAAATGTGGGAGACAGACAAATCTATAAATTGTTACAGAGTCACTGGTGAAGTGGTGGAGGGGAGATATGTGTCACTGCGCATGATGGCGGCAGTGATGTAAAACCAGAAGTTTCCTCCAGCACACTACGTGTTGGGACGGTTTATTGAAAGCTATGTTATGGGCTGGTTTTAGTGGCCCTCCATAGAGTGGGTGGGAGGGGGTCCACCATATCTCCACATGCAGAGTTCTAACCGGACCTGTGTGATGTCAGGATCATGTGATCAATAACATGATGGAGGAGTCACAACGTCTGGGCTTAAATAGCTGAAGGCCAGAGCTTTCGGTGTTCAGTGTGAGTCTGTAGAGAGAACATTCCACGAAGGCGTGTGCTAAACCTGAACCTTGGACATTGCTGCCTGTGAGCGGGCGGATTCCCACTAGGAAAAGGACTGTGTTTTTTTGTTTTGCCCAGAGGACCATGTTTACGTTCCCCAGCTTGGTTTATGCTGTCTATAATAAACTAAGCATTTTCTGAAAGTGACAGTTTTCCGTGTTTATACCTCTGTGTCCAGCCAAGTGAGCCGCTTTACCAGAAAATGTTATAAAAAATAAATTGATTAATTAAATTGACTCCACTTACTGTGCCAGTGTACTCCACTGAGTGCCTTGCAGTGGATCTGGGTGGATGTCAGTAAGCGAGTATCAATTAATTTAACAGTTTTTCAGATCAAAGCTCAAGGGGAACTTTTCCATTTGCCCACAGAACCCCATTAATAGTTAAAATCTAAATATTTAAAGGGGAGATAAACTGCTGCCCCTGCTGTATCCCATGTAGAGCTTGTGCCCGACCAAGTAGAGGTGATTTAGCTGCTGGTCGGCATGTGCTGCTTATACTGAACCCACCCATTGAAAGAGGAATGGATAATAAAGGAACATTTTCAACTTCTGCAGCTGGCAGGGGCTACTCTAGTCTTCTGCCGTTTCTCCTCTCTGCTTTTTCCTTTCAGCCAGATCAACTCTACATGGTCAGGCACAAGGCTTACACAGGACACAACATTATCACCGTATCTCTGAACAGAAATATTATTTTAAATCACATTCTTTTGTGAAAATGCATAATCTTCCATTAAACAGGTCTACAATAAAATGTTATACTCAGGTGCCAAGGTTTTTTGAATGGATTTGAGGGTGCTAAATTAAAAAAATCCCATCCTTTTTGCTGAATTGGTTCTAGATTTTGATAGAATTCATCCATGAAAATAAAGCATTCCCCCAATGTGACTTGTCTGTGATAACATATGCAATGGCTTTTGGTCTTTTTGACTCTTCAACAGTGTCCTAGGTAGTAAAATATACCATATAATTGTTTTGTATTTCAATTTGTAGGCTTACAGTGCTACAAAACTGACCTTTTGCAGCTAGAATTCTACTGTAATTAATTAACTATATTTCAGAAACTGGAGCCAATCTGGCAAGACCGAAGTCATAGTCCTAATCGGCACCATAAGCTTAATAAAAAAATGTTCAGACATCGTTGGCACCAAAATCACTGTATACCAGTGTTATCAATCGATTAAACATGAATTTTGCTGGTGGGACAACCTATTTAAGGGCTTGTTCACATGCTGCATTTTGCAGTGTTTTTTTAACATGTTTTTCAAGGGTAAAAAAGCAGCACTAGAAAAGTGAATCAAGCGCTTGCTGCTTATTTTTTCCTTTTGGAATTTTACCATGATCCAAGTAGCAATGTTTCTCCTTGCGGAGAGTGACATGTTAACCCCTTAATGTTCAATGAAGGACAGAGTCTGTCATTGGACTCCTGTTTTGTGAGGGCTCCAGCGATGAGCCCGCACCTTTTCCAGGACATGACAGCTGATCTGATCAGCTGACATGTGACCGGAACAGCCGTGGGTGAAATCGTGATTCACCCGCGGCTGTTAACATGTTAAAT